>VDFB02340680.1:0-40619 GCA_007258455.2 Sequoia sempervirens | reverse complement strand
GTGAAAATCCACTTCAATAATCAACTTCTTATAATCCAAAGAAGAGGCCATATTGAGGCCCTCTAATGTGAACATTAATTCTACCTTTTTATTCATCCTAAATCCCAAAAAGTGTAAGCCACCCATATAGAAAGTCTTGAAGGAGAGTGCAGTGCAACACTCACTTTGGCTAAGCCTAGGCACCCCTAATATTTCCACCAAAAATACTTTTTAAGAAATATTTAGAAAGTAGGTTCCAAGGAATAACTAAAATGCTTAGAATGCTTGTTGATTACTTCATTAATAAGGATACATTTTGTTTTATTATTTTAATACAAAATTTTACATATTGATTCATGATTACAATTCAAAAATATGTGTTTATTATTCAATTTAATTTAAGATATAAATCAATAAAAGAAGTATATTTCTTCCTCAATTCAATTTTTTATTGATGTAACTTTTATGTAAATATATAGGAATATATCTATGTTGTTTTATAAAATATATATTTTATTGACATCATGCTTTGCATTGCACTACATATGTAAAAGGACATTCTTTTTAAAAAAAATCATTGATATAAATAAACCTCATATTATGAAGTAATATTTAATTGTACCTAAATAATTTTAATATTAAATACTTTATTTTGATATCTAGAAAAATAATTTTATTAAAAACTAAATACTTGGATAAAAATACTTATCATTCTTAGCTAATCAAATTGAAATATTTGTTATGTTTTTGGTTCTCCTTCTTCAAAAAATCTTGTTGTATAATTGAAACAAATATGTGACATCTTACCATATCCATTGATGTATGTTTGATATTTAAATCGCAACAATATTCAACATCGATATTAGAAATTACAACCATATAAAACAACTAAACTATAAAATGTGTGCTTTTCATTAAATTTGATAATACTAATGACCCTTCCCAACACATGCCCCACTCTAACATGGAAGTACAAAGGAAAACCTTTGGGGTCTACTACATCATCATCATCAAGGTTCCCTATCAACATCAAGGCAAAGCTGCAAAGCTATGGGTTGCTTTGAGAGGTTTTGGAGGGGACTTTAAAGGCCTAAAAAGGTCAAAAAAGTAAAAGCAACATAGACAAATATCTCTCCTCTTTTGGGAATATAAAAAATAAAAAATAAAAATACAAACACACATCGCACAAGGCAATTTAAAATAAAGAAAATGCATTGGAAAAACGAGATAGGAAAAAGGATAAAAAGTGGAGGCGTTAGAAATTATGTATTTATTTTATTTATTTAATTTCCATCGCCCAAAACAACATTTTTGCCTGTTTCTTCGAGCAGTTTCTGATGGAAAAAAACCAGTGTGCACAGCAATGTCTCGTGTCCTTAGCTGTTGGTTACATGATGGTGAGAGATAGGAGCTTATCCATATTCAAAAGAAGCTACACTGCTGCTGTTTCATTTTCAGAGGCTGGTATTCTCTGCTTCTAACTGCATACACTGACAAGTAAGGCCTGGTTTTTTAAACAAAAGAAAAACTTATTTTCCAGTTTACGTGTTTCATATGACTGTGGGATAATACCGAGAGATTTAAAAAAAAAATTTAAGAAAATAATTGTTCTTCCTGGAACACCATTTTCCATCAGGGCTCTTGGCCTTACTGTAAATGCATTTGGCATGCAACGCTTAAGGTCTTATCCTGTGACCTTGGATATATTTTTTCTTCCTTTCTTCTTGTTTTCTAGCGCAAAGTTTTACCCTGCAGTGCCCTGGGATTTGAACCTGCTACCTGCATACGTGCATCAAAGAAAAAATAAAGTCTAGCTGGAGTGGTTTAATGACATTTTGTTTTGGTTGAGGTACAAGAGGGAGGAGGAGGAGGAGGAGGAAGGATTGTTTTTGAAATGAGATGATGGAATGAGTTTCTAGTTTGAGGTTGAAGTGGGGTTTATGGGAAGAACTAATTTTTAGGTATTGTCTGGTGCTCTGCTGTGGTTAGGCAGTTTGGTGGCGTTTATAAGCGGTTACACATTTTCGGAGTGTTGTGTGGCTTGGACATTTTGGTTTTTTGGAGGTGATATGCTTTTGGGTATTTGGAGGTGGTGATTTTGGGCAACTTTGGTGGGACTATGTTGATTGGCATTGTGATGATGATGCGATTTTTAACATTTTGACAGTGCTCCATTTTATTCAATTTTGGGGTTGCCTTTTGGTTGTGCATTTGGTGGTGCCCTGATAGTTTTGGCATATCAGTGTTGTAACTCGGCCATTTTGGTTCTGCTCTGCTGTTTGCTGTTTTGGTGGGTATCTTTTGAAGGGAGTAATTGTTTTGTCAACTGTTGAAGCTGAAAACTGGATGCCATTTTCTTTCGTGGAGTTTATTCATGCTTGTGTTGGAGGGTGGAATCTGAGTTGTGGTCTACAGGCAGTATTTTTAAGAAGTTTCTTTTTGATTCTAGTTCCTTTGCAGTGGGCAAGGCCTTTTGGGGCATTCAAGTGTTTCAGAGATTGGCGGTGGGGTATTTGATATCTATGCATGGAAGGGAGAGAATCAATGGGCTTGCCTCCGTCTTCTGCCACAACAACAGGTTCTGATTCATTTCCTGCTGTTTCTCAGAGAGTGGGTCATGCAAGTGGTGCCTTGCACATGGGGATGGCTCCTGCAATGCGGCCTCAGTCAAGTGTAGGTGTCACAATTGCGTCAAATCCAAACAATTCTAGCTCCCCTCCATACCATACAGATCCATCCACAGCAATTGTGGCACATGGAATAAATGTGAGTATGGGCACAGGTTTGCAGAGAATGGAGCCAGGGAAAAGAAAGAGGGGCAGGCCCAGGAAGTATGGGCCTGACGGAAGTATGGCATTAGCTTTAACCCCTATCTCTTCAACTTCAAATTTCTCAGCATCTGAGAAACGGGGTAGAGGGCGGCCACCTGGGTCAGGAAAAAAGCAGCAATTGGCTGCACTAGGTACATTTATAAGCACTTTCTTGTTATTTCAAATATAATTTCGTACTTATTAAAAGTTCACATGTGTGCTGGGACTCTTTCTTTTTTAGGTCTTTTTTGGTTTAAAAAATATGAAAACGATAGGCACCGCTGTTGAATCTTTGGTAGACATCAATTTGTGAGAACATGTAACTTTAAAACACAGCTACATAGTAGATTCAGGAGTCAGCACTGTAGGATGACAATTGTTATGCCTGTACTTTTGAAGTTTGTACTTAGCAGGGCTTATATTGTTTAAATGTTGAGGTGCTAATTTTTGGTTTAGTATGTTCTGTACTCCAGTTTGCTTTGAAATTAATTTTTTGCTTTGGGAAATATTCAACCATTGATATACTTCTCTCGATCCTCTTTATTGGCTGGTTAAATTTTAGTATGTTGGTTAATCAACTAAACAGGAATGTTTTAAACTATATTCCTGGCAACGGGATGATGGTTCTTTCTTGTTGTTTGTTACCACTCCCTTTAAGACAGGTTTGCCTCCATTTAGAGATGTACTCTCATGAACTCTCCTTATATGCATTCTTCTGCAAAATTTATGCTTACCAGGGGAATGGATGGCAGGCTCAGCGGGAGTGGGATTCACTCCGCATGTCATCACCATAGCATCAGGAGAGGTATGTGAATTCTTTAAATGTTAACTAGTTATTTCCATTCTATTATTTTGAGTTCTGGTGGGTTGAAACTGAGTTATATAATTCTCAGTCACAGGAGATGGCTTTGATGGGAACATGTTTGGACCCTACACATTCTCACCATGCTTTGAAATGTGAATTCATATTCCAGCATCTAACTATACTGTATTAATTTAAAATGGACTATATTTGAGGTTGACTTCATATACATCTATATGTTGCATTGAATTCTTGAGTTAGTTTTTGCATTGTTTTCTGATGATCGTTTTATAATTATTGCTTTTGGTTTGTGTGAATACATGTAGTTCTTTTTCTGGCAATATGAGGATTAATGCCTACACATTAAATGTATTTAATTTTTCTTAAGTTTTACATCTATTATGTGGTCCATCTCGTTCCATTCTATTTTCAGGAAGTACTGTGAAATAGAAATCTCAATCCTGAAGGAAAGATCCAAGCATCTACAAATTGCTTTTTTGAACATGCTCAGGGTTGAACATTTATATATTGCTCCACCTTTTTCCTTACTATGCTTGAAGAGATTGAGCATGAAACATTCTAAATGGAAACTATGCCTTTCAAGTTGTTTGCTTAACCGTTTGATTCCTACAAGTTCAAATGTTTCAAACCTTTGATTGTGTAAAATAAATGATTTGATATATGCTACATGAACTTTTTACTCCAATTTTGTTTGAAATTATATTGGTTCGCGATTGAATTAATATGTCTCTTAGTCAATGCCTGTTTCAATAGTTATAAATTGTAGGTTGTGCATCATAGTTAGAAGCAGATTTAATACACTCAAACTCAAACCTTTTACTTGTACTCACGCTAACTCAATTCTTTTACATGTATCAAGTGTTGAGAAACTCTGATTAAATTTTGTTTCATAAACATATATAAATATTCAGAGGATTCTCATGGTTGTAATCATTGTTGCATTTTCTTGTAATGATTGACTCTTGAAGAGTGTCCCTGATACAACTCCACTTATTTGTTCCTCTTGAAGATTTTTCTTGCATTTCTGATGAATGCACTTTCTTGGTATTCTGGAACAGTTTAGATGTTTTCAAACTCGCTTGTATCCATTTAGACTTTGAATGGCTCTTGCAAGTTAGGAAGAGCAAGAATGTGCACATTACTAATTTTGTTTTTCTAAGTATCAAAAGCACATATTCATGTGCCCTACTTCAATGGAAACTCTTACACTTGCTATGATGAAGGGAGAAGTGTTAAATTTCTTCATCTACTTGACTTCCCCAGCAAAGCTCCATACACTTGTTGTGCGCCCTTTGATGTGGACGAATTTGTAATAGCTCAAGTTCAACTTTTGTTAGATCCACTCTTAAACCTCCTCCTCCTCGAACTACATTCCCTAAATAGACTAGTGATTGCTTTGCAAGCTCACATTTCATCACGTTACACAAAGGCTATTTTATTGCAACACTTGCAAAACTTGCTTCAAATGGGTTAAATGTGATTCACAAGTAGCACTAAAAACCAATATATCTAGTGTAACCCAAGACTGTGGATGAAATCGTGGGGATGAAAGAAGGGGACAGGGATAGGGGTGAAATGTCCCCTTCCTATGCCCCTTCAACAACAAAAATTTGGGGAGTTTTCTAGTTCTCATACTTTGCAGTGGACATTCCTCCTTCACGAAACCACTGAAGGGGATGTTTTGCTACCCCAGAACATTGATGTTTGGAATCTCTTGACTGTCCCAGGGATGTCTAGATGATTGTGAATTTGACATGCAATTTTTAAGAAAAAAAAAACATTTGAGTTATCATTCATGGATGCAACAAGGTTGCAACAAACTCATTAAGGCCTGACAAATGGTGTAGATGGGATAGCTAGACAAAGAGAAATAGGTTCAAGACAAAGGCAAATGTTTCTAGGTTTGGAGGGATGGATGGAAATAAGTGTTCTATTAGAAAACAAATGTTTTTTATTTATGTATTGGCAGATGGTTTATAGGAAAATTTATAACAAAGATATCATTTGAAGACTGACTTTTGCTTGTTGAATTGAGGCTTTGGAAGACTATATCTTAGTTTCAAATAATGTTTGTGAGGAAAAAGGACAAAAAAGATGCTTTTTGATAGTAACAATAGGATTTGAGGGAGACGGCAGGGTTTGCTTGAGATGCTCTTTGTGTTATCATGGATGTATCATGTTATTTAATTTCAGTTTAAAATGCTAACACGCACACATATAGTTGTCCCCTGGCCATCCCTATATACCACTTGCTATCTCTAAATTCTAGGAATTTGTTACTTTCCATGTCCCCATAATTCCCTTGTCTTCGAACTTTGAATATATCATCTAGATATACTATTACATGTGCATTTGTTAGTTGTTTGAATGTCTTGTTCATCAATCTCATAAGTTGGCCTAAGTTGGCTTGTTGGTGAAAAACTTGTGCTCTTGAAAGAGAACCAGCAAGTTTAAATTCTGCAGGGGGTAGGATATGTATGCCTTATATTGAAGCATAATTAGGTGCCTCCTTCAACCCTAGTGGAAGTATGAGGTAGTCATATATCCTATAAGTCACCGATAAGCTAGGTTGCCCAACCTTGTGGACTATAAAAGGATAATAATAGAACCATACAAAATCTTGGAGAAGTGCCAATACCAATCTAGAGTTGGCAGACTCGCAGAAAGCATGAAGTTTTTTTAAAAACAAGTTTTTTGAGTTTAACTCATGAAGTTTTTTCTCGGATGAGTTTTTTCGAAAAACTTGAAGTTTGCAGAGTTTTTCTAAAAACTCGCGAGTTTTGCAAGTTTTTCAAAAAACTCAGCTATGCAGAACTGAAAGCTAAAATGTCTTTTGATGTTTATTAAGCAATTTTTAAGTTCCCTAGTTTTTCCGAGTTTTTAGTTTTAAAAAACTCCAATTTTTCCTTGGCGAGTTTTTGTTGGGGCGTTTTCCAACTATGAATTTACAATAGGGTGGTAGACCAATGTCAAGTGCAATGGGATCAATATGATGAAGAAAATGCTACGTAGAAGGACAAATAAAATAGAACAATAATTGCCATTTTTATTTTAAGGTTTTGTTAAAAAGGCATGATAGTATCTTATTTTGATTGAAACTGCTGTTGGTCCATTTCCATAAAAGTAACTGGTGCATTACACAAGCCAAAAGGAAGAACTAAACACACACACAAACCTTGTTTTCTTTTGAATATTGTCTTCCTTGTGCCCTCCTTCATACAAATTTGCGTTTGTAGAATTTGATATCCAACTTCATGAAATGCATGGTATGCTGAAATTGGTTTGACAAGTCATTTATCATGGTGAGGGGATTCTTGTTCTTGATGGGGATCTTTTTCAATGCTCTATATTCTATGCACATCTTCCTAGAGCCATCCTTATGTATGATGACTACAGGTGAGCCACATTAGTAAAGTACTTAGGTGAATGCCCCCTTGCTGCAAATTTTTTTGAACTTTTCTCTTTATTTCATTATTCTCCAAAAATGATTGCTTGTACAAGGCAATCTTGGGTAGAGGATATTCGGGTAACAAATTGATCTCATGCTCTACCTCCATTTTGTTGGCAAACCTTTGGGAGAGTTGAACACTTGTTGAAAACAATTATAAGCTTATCCAAACATTGAACCTCTTGATATTGTAGTCAATCTTTAGAAAGTTCTAGTTCATCATCTTTCCCATCCATAAAAAATTGTGTAACATTTCTTGTTTGCTTGCATGAGTCTTTTGGCTTGGTTGGTGCTTGCCATGGCAAGCTTGGGATTTTTCTTTCATGTGCATTGATGATATAGCTGATTCCATCTTTGACCGATTAGTACTTGTTTGCCCGCCTAATGTGGATGGCATCCTTGAGATACAAGAACTTCCAATGTGCATTGATGATATAGCTGACTCCATCTTTGACTGATTAGTACTTGTTTGCCCTCCTAATGTGGATGGCATCCTTGAGATACAAGAACTTCCAAACACATCTTCACATCTGTTAAGTGGAATTACATGTTTTTTCAATTTTCCATCTCATCAACATAATTTGAATTAATGGAAAATTTGATTTTAAATCTTTTGATTTTTTATGTTTTGACAGACTTCTTCACTCAACTCAGTGGGTATGGTTTTAAATCAAGCCTCTTAAAAACTTCACCCAAAATAAATTTGGAGTGTAAGTCATGGTCAACAACTGCATTTTCTTCTTGATTTAGAAAAAGCTTGCTCTTATCTTTCCTTTTTCGCATTGTCCTAGCTGCATTGGTGGTGATGCAACCTGGTGATTCATCTACATCTAAATCATCCTCTACCTCCACTTCCTTCCCTTCCATATGCCATGGGCTTCTTATTTTACTCTTTGGTGTGAATCTTAGGATGTGATTTGGGATGTAACTTCCAACATTTTTCCTTAGCATGCTCATCCCTAAACAATGATTGCAACAATTCTTTGGATCTTTGCAAATATTTAACATGCTGATGTTTTTCTTACCTTTCCATCTACCCTCTGGAAATGATTTGGATGGCTGTTTTTGCTCTTTAAGGTGGTTGATATGATGACTGATTTTTTGAGGAGAATTCTCTTTCACCTTTTTTTTCTTCTTTAATGTTGTATTCTTGCACACATCTGTCATCAAGGCCTTTTGGGTGGTCACTGGAGATGAATTGTTGCCATTAAATGTGAATGGAGACGACTCATATTGTTGGTCAAGTTGTTGTGATCTTCCAAATCTAACTATGTCCATCAACTAGCTTGTCTACATAAATATGTAGTATAATCCTTCCAATTTTGACTATTATCATGTCTAGTAAATTGCCATTTATTCGTTTGATCAGTTTTGTATCCAACTAGATAATTTGTTTTAATAACTCTTTGATCATTCCAACTAGTTACTGCTAACTTCTTTTCTGGAGAATTTAATTACCTTTCTGTGTTACCCCAAGTTTTCAGGACAGGGATGGTAGGGGAAGAGGGGATGTGTTTCAGAGTCCCCCATTTTTTTGGCCATTTTTGGGACGATAGGGGAAGACAATATAAAAAGTAGGAAAAATTTAAAACATATAGGGAAATTTTAAATATTCATATGATAACATTGATAAAGCATTCATATATACATTATAGAACCTTAATACATAACATTTGTGTTAAGTTGAGAGTCAAAATCAAACAAATTAGCAAATGTCATAACTTAACTCAAATTGCTTTCATAATTCATTGTCAATATGCATATCATATTAAAAAATAGTATACAAGTTACGACAAAATGCTCAAAGGCTACAAGTTTCACTTTTGATTACAGGCTGCCCCTAATCTGCATCTCTCAACATTGCATCAGAATCAGAGTCCTCCTTTGAGTCATTGCCACTATGAGGGTCCGCCTGATCCAACATAATTCCAACCAATCCCTCTGGTGCCTCCTCATCAACTTGGGCGACGTCTTGGGGATCAACATCCCACCATAAAGTTGGAGTTTGTCGATACTTTGGAGTCTAACGATCCTTAAGTCGAAGAGCACTATTCACGGCCACTAGCTTCTCTACTTGTCTAGAGGTAAGTCTATTCCTCTTGATGGAGTGGATAAAGCCATATATGGACCAATTCCTCTTTGTAGCAGAAGAAATGGCAACCTGTGAAAGGAGGCGAATGGCAAGCATCCTCAACTGTGGTGTATCCTTCCCGTGCCATGTCCACCATCCAATAGGGTCAATTTGAGCTAATGTAGCTCTATCTTTGCTTTTGGTTTATTGAATGTTGGACCACGAAGATTTGTGAAGGCAAGCCATTGTGCGCAAAGTATTGTAGACTCCTCAACTAAATACATCTTTCGAAAGGCCTTCATTAGCTCTTCTTTTACCTCTTCGTCATCACAAGGAGGCTACCTTCCAGCCTTTGGTGAATACCATTTGGGATTTAGAGGAAAGGCTGCCATATGAAGCGGGGTGCTCATTGATTTCCACTTCCACATCACAATGGGCTCAATATGTTGCTCATATAATCCCAAACCAGGATCCTTGGCCCAAATTGTTTGTTTTATCTTTCCAAGCATGTTGTCAAATGTCTCATATATCTCTCAAAGAGAGTCCATATCAACATATCTAATGACATATGCAACATGTTAGATGAAAGAGCAAACATATTTGCAAAATACAAACAAAAAGCTCAAAAAAATTAATTGACAAGTTAGAAACTTCAAAAGTTGAAACATTGAACAATAAAAGTAAAATATTAAAATCAGAAATTTTATATGAAAATCAGCAATTTAATATTTAATAAACTCAACAATTTAATAACAAAATCAGCAATGTCTTACCTAACAGTGGACCACCAATCGTCATCAAAGATCCTTTAATGGCTTTTCCTTCAATAGAGCTTGAATTAGGTCATCTACTCCACTTTGAATTCACCATCATCAATTGCAAAGGTTCATGCACCTCAATCATCCTCTCTAACAAAATGAAGTAATTGGCATATCTTATCTCAATAGGTTTGAGGAATTCCTTCTTTGAAAACGTCCTAAAGAGAGCAAGTGAGGTGTGGTGGTTGCAAATGAACATTTGGATATCTCTAGCTTTTGCCACCACTTGCTTCACCCATTCTATTTTCCCTGTCTTTCAATGCATGAACACAACATGGGGTCCTAAAGATGTGCTTGTAAGCACCCTCCAATCATATTAGCCAATTTGCACACACGTGCTGAATTAGTGACCACCCCGTACAACATTTGAGGCCCTAACCTCCTCTATGTCTTCTCTCAAAATGCTAAATTGGAAGTGTGCATCCTTACGCTTTATTGAACAATCCACGACTCTCAGAAAATAAGAGCCAATTGAGCATGTGACTATGATATTGATGAGTGGCTGATATCTAATATCGGTCCACCCATCCTGATCCAAGTTTGCCTCATATCCTCCATTAGCAAAATAACCTTAGAATATTCTTTGTCTAGGAGGGTAGTGCATAGTTTATGATCTCTAGGGGTACAATTGAGGGACCAATAGATTCTGCATCTTTGATCATCTGTTTGAAAAATAAGAGGAACAAGCCACATGGAATGGGATGGCATAATAAAATTGGCAATGTAAGACTCTGTTGCATCCCGTGCCTGCACATTAAACATACTTGCAACTATCCCTAGTCTCTCATCACCACCATCCTTCCTCTTTCCTCTTGTGGCAATATCATTGCTCCACTACCAACCACGGATGGCATAGGTATAGATGAATGCCCATTTGCAAAAGAATGTGTTGGCATTGTCACACCTTTAGACCTCATCTCTGCCTCCATGTGCAATCTATGAACCTCTAGCTTCTCACCATCTTGTATGTCTAGACAAACCTTAACTTCAAGGCTTGTAACACCATAGTTCCACAGAGTTTCTTGATGGAGGGACGTAGGGACGTGGGGATGGGTTTTGGGGATGGGGGGACCAAGGGCCTAAGTTTGGGGACGGCGAGGTGGCGGTAGGGCAACAATGTTGATATACATATAGTACTTGAAAAAAATAGCTATAAGAAGATGTATAAGGATTACGAATGAAACTTTCAAAAACTAGTTTTAAACATTTGAATTTTGAAGTGAGCATTAACTTGACATCACTCCTCTTCTTGCTCTTCATCTTGCTCGTCCTCAACCCTTTTGATCTTCATTCTTACTCTTTCACCTTACACTTGCAACTTTCACTCTCACACTCACACTATTAGCTTCTTGCTGATTTGCTTTTGCGAATTGAAATGAGGATAGGAACCAGTTTTATAGAGTTTGTGGGGCTTGTGTGGGGCCAATAGGCCATTAGGGTTTGGCCTTGGGCACAAAGTTCAAAGAATATATATATATTTTTTAAAAGAGTTGCTTTTTGGTTGTTTGGCAGTAGGAGATGTTTGGAGGTCTTTTGAGACGGTCCGAAGACTCCTAGGAGTCCCTTGGACGTCTCGGGGATGCCTCAAAGTCCTGACGACATCGTGGAGATGATGACGTTGGTGGTGGGGGGCGGTGCTAGTGGTGGGGCTGCAGGGGGATGTCCCCCCAAGTCCCCAAGTTTTCGAGATGGGGACATCTCAAAAACGTGGGTTTTTTGGGGGGGGGGGGAGCGACATGTCCCCCGTGGAACATTGTGTAACACCCAAGAAATGAGACCGTACCCTTCTGTAGCTCCCTCTAAAATCTGTGTTGCAAATGTGACACAACCACATCTGACTCCCCCTTGAATTTTTACTTTTGGTATTTAGGGTTGTCACAAGTTGGAGAAGAGGTTTTTTTTGTTAAAAGGTCCCTTTGCATAAGTTTTCAAGATTTTTGAAGGGCACTCAAATGGATTCTTTGGCTGTTCACCTTCACCCCCAACATTTCTACACTTTGATGAGTATGAAACCCTTACATTTATTTGAGTTTCTTCCACTTCAAATTCACTACTATCGTTCTCACTATTGCTCATGTTTTTTTGAGATTTAATGCAACTTTAAATTGAAAAATGGAAAAAAAAATCAGACATTTCTTACTTGAAGCTTTGAAAAAAACTTGCAAAAAAAAATGATAGAATAACTTACCTCTTTGAAGAAATTGTAGTCTCACTACCAATGATGCCCTAGATTCAATCTCTTTTGCAGCTGTCCTTTAATCCTTGCTAAAACAATTTGCGCTTCCTTCAAACCTTGTTGCAATATTTTTGCACAAAGGAAAGATGCATATGAAATGAAATGAGACTCCTTTCCTCATTTAAGGCGAGCTATGGTGTGGGGGCCCACAATAAAAGAATTTTAAAATGTTTTTTTTAATAAACTTTGTGTTTTTTTTGTTAAAAATGTCATTTTTTGGGGGGTGGGCGAATGGCCAGCCATCCCTTGGATGGTCGGGGGATGTCACAAATGTCCCCGATTGTCTCCTTTCTTTTTCTCCATCCCTAGTTTTTGAGGATTTTTCCCTATTGTTTTCAGATTTTTGGGGACAGCCCAGTGATGTCCCCTAGGCGTCCCGCCATCCCCAGGGAGTCCCAAAAACGGGGATGCATCGAAAAAGGCCGAGAATGCATAGTTCAAGAAGTCCAAGTGGTTCAATGCATAGTTCGCAGACTCAGACTTGGCAAAAATTGACAACTTAAAAAAATACTTAAATTTCTTAAAAAACACAATTGTTTTGCAAATTTAAATTACAAAATGCATCAAATGAGTCAAAAAACCTATGAGGAAACGTTTTCTATTACATTTGATTCTTGAAAAATATGGATTACAAAATTGTATCATCATGTTGAGTTGAATACAATAGCCAACTACTAATTGATAACTATTACAAATTTATGATAATTGTTTTTGAAAATCATCATCATAAATTATATATCTAGGCAAGTAACAAATTACAAGTTTTTATAATTTCCTCTTCCCCTTTCTTGTGAAAAATTGTGAGGTAGAGGGTATGGTCCTCACGCTTGGTTAAGGCTTCCTGCTTGGCCTAGAAGATTGTGCATGTGGCTCCACCTTGTTGCTAGATTACAATGACTCCTCCTTTGGCATATCAATGTCATCCAGTGACAATCAAATTTCCCTTGCTTTCATTGTAGTCAAATGCTCCATAGCTTGCCTCTTGAAATCAACAATCTCATCTTTGTAAATCAATTAAATTTTAATCAATCCACAAATTTGTTGGTATGTTAAGTCAATTCTATTCTTTTAGCATTGATAAAGCACTTGATGACCTATTCCACACATGTCCATATAGTACAATATGCTTTCTTGCTATTGTGTGTAGAAGGGTGAATGGAGGTTTTGTAGAGTAGAAACCATGTTTTTTTCGTGTCAAAATTGTGTTTGACCCACAACCTTACCTTGTGTCAAGTTTTTGTCAAAAAATTGGGAAAATTTTCGGTGAGTTTACTTTGAGAAAACTCATGGCTGGGAAAGACTTGCGAGTACTCAGTGACTCACCGAGTCTACGAACTATGGAAAATAGCATGTTTCAGTGGATGTGATGAATGAAGGGGGATTATTGGTAGGTCTATTTGTGAAGATCTCAAAAACCATCTCAAGGAGACCTGTGATTCAATTGAAGCTTGGGAACAACAAAAATACTATTTGTCAAAGACAATACCATACACGCCTTTCAACTGGAGAGTCATTTTATTTGGTCTTTTCACCAAAGTAAAGCAATTGTGGATTTTAATCTATGTTTGTCTCATTTCTTTCTTCACAAGTTGCATTAGTAAACGATTATGATGCACATACTTTTGATGCCTCTTTTTAGCAATTGATTTAGGAGTAGGACATATTCACTATATTGGTGACTTAATGGGTTTAGAAGGGAATCATTTACAGCAAAATAGATTCAGGGACCCTTAAGGAAGATACTTCTCAAAGGATCAAAGGATTCACGTCTTAGCTCCAAGGTGGGGCCTTACCTCAAACAAAATCAACTTCAAATTTTGCAGCTTCTCAATACAACAAAATGAAGGCTAAAAAATGGACCCTTTGTGGAAAGATTGGTTATCCCAAGTCACGGCGTAGAAGAATATTAAAGCCCTTACGTAGCTATGAAGAAATGTAATGTCAGGAATATTCGTTTTCATCCTTGAGCTCTTTTAAAGGTAACTATTTGGCTTATCTGTTCTTTACTTGTTTATAATTCTTTAATGGTAAATGGATCTTTCTTTCTAGAACATTGAATAATGTCTATGAATGAGCATCTTGTTGCTTCTATGCATGTGATTAAGCACTGAAGAAGTCTTTGCAGGTTCACCTGATGTACTCAGGTTGGATGATGTTGATGTGCATGATGACAATGTTTTTGATGTATTCTTTGTACCTCAACTTTACATGAATTTGTTTTCTACCTATCAAATTACTCATTCAAGAGATGGCCAAAAAGTTGAATTTTGTTTAGATAGGGTGCTTATCAAAGACGCCGAAGATGGGGTCAATATTGTTGGATTTGGTGGTGTTGATGATTATTTTAGATTGTACAAGTTTGTTTTCTTCATATCATCAATTCCACATGCTTTCATTGCTAATATTGATGACGTGAACCAACTTTGACACTTAACTTATTGCTTCTTGCATAATCTAACGAAAATGGTTGACAAACTTCCTTTTATTTCTCGACATGATGGTCTTTGCGATGGATTTGCATTGGAAAAAAAACAAGATAGGTTTGGAAAAGGCAAAGCTTAGAGAGGGAATGTTCTATTAGATCTTGTCTATGGCGATCTTCATGGCCCATGTTTTCCATCTATTTCGGGTGCTAAGTACTTTTTCTTTTTTAGTGACAACTATTCTAGAGAGCTTGGGTTTGTGTCTTGGAGCATAAGGGTCATGTGTTTGAGAAATTGGTTGTGTTCAAGGCACTTATTTAGAGTTTTTAATGACAAGATATTGAAAGGCTAATTACAAAAAATGATAAGTTCAAAAATTTTTCACTTCCATGGGCATTTAATTTTTGTGTACTATCTATTTACACACCATAATGAAATGATGTAACGAAGAGGGAAAATCATATGGTGATGGAGATGGCTAGAATCCAGATGAACAAGAATATTGCTTTTTAGAGGAATAGATTATTTTTTTTGGGCTGAGACAGCTAATTTGGATTATTATGTTGTTAGTTGTGTTTGTACAAGGTTTGTGTGATTTGACACTCAAGGAAGATTGAAGTGACCATAAGTACTCATTTCAAGGTGTTCAATTTTAGATGAGAAGGGAACAAAATTGAAGCTCAAAAGTCACAAGTACATCATTGTTGGGTATGGGCTTTAGGCTCTATGATCCTTTTGATTCATGATATCCTAATTCCAAAAATGTACATTCCATAAAAAGAGAGTGACCAATGTGCTTCCATCTCAATTGTCAATGACTTCATACATATATGCTTATCCCTAGGTTACTCTTAAGGGGGGATGTTAGGTCAGACATCAAATATTATCAACCAACCTTTCTCTACTTGCTTCTAGGATGTTTCTAGGTATTTATCTCTTTAACTAACTCATTTACCGTGCTTACTTTTTATGAATGTTTTTGTTGGGATTAGGTGTGCTATTCACCTTGCAAGTCCTAGTCATTTTGTTGTAACTTACTTGTTTATAGATGGTTAATTATGGAATTGGCAAAATTAGACAGCCATGTGAGGGTGGGAACATATATAATAATTATTTGTTCTCGTTTGACTTGAAAATATTGTTGTAATGAGGCATTGGATAGGGAGTTACATTGAAAATGTCAAACTTGGGAGTTATTGGAGCATCTTCCATTATTAGGGGAGAGGACCCAGTAACTGGGCATGTTCCAATAGTTATAGCATTTGTTGATTTGATGTCCAATATTTTTTAACAATATTGGACCAATAGATGTGACTTTAAAGTTGTTAGTGTTGATGATGACTACCCATAATTGAATGAAATGTATTCCTTAAATCTAAAAAGCAACAAATCATGTGATGCCACATCAACGTACCAATAAAACATGACTCAGTGTACAATTATCGGTCTCATATTTTTTTTGGGCCTTTACCTCAACAAAAAGCATGCTGATGTGGCATCATATTTGGTGATGTGGCCTTGAAACCTTAGTTATAAGCAAGGGACTTGCCAAGTAAGCTGCTGTAAAAAATTGGGAGTGATTTGAAATTTCCATGAAGGATTTTGAGAAACACGAAGTTAGGGTGCTCGACTTCTGGGCCCTCTCTCCTAGTGGGTGTAAGGTGTAATTAGTCCTTCATGGGAGGTGCTTGGGAGTTACATTTGGCAATTATGATGATGGTATGATAGTTGTTGATCAACCCCATAGGAGCCATGGACTACTTGCAACAGAAACATCTTTCCACACGAGAGAAGCAATGAAAATACTATGAAGCTAGAGAGTTCATTAGATGCAAAAATGAAACTAGTACAATATACAATGAAAAAACCCTTGTTAAAAAAAAAGGATGAAACTTTAGGATAGACTAAGATCAAGACAAGTGTCTTAACTCTATGATATGATATGATCCTAAAGGGACGGGTTATTATAGTCTCCCCTCCTTGAAAATGCTTGCCCACAAGCATTCTTAAGTTAGGGTGTTGGAGAACTTGCTCACCCTCCCATGTAGCATTTTCCATAGGGAAGTCTTTCCACTTGATGAGATATTCTTTGATAACCCTGTTCCTTAATCTCTTCTCCCTTGTGTCAATAACTCTATCAGGAATCAAAACCAACTTGCCATCCGCGTTCAAGGGTGGAAGCTCAATGGAAGGTGTAATCTGCTGTCCTAATGCCTTCTTAAGGCATGATACATGGAATACATTATGTATTCTACTGTTTTCCAGGAGTTCTAATTCATATGCCACTTCTCCTATCCGTTTGATCACTTTGTAAGGTCCATAGAATCAGTGCATTAGCTTTTCGGCGCCACTTCTCTTCAAGGATGACTGCCGATATGGTTGTAGGTGGAGGTAAACCAAATCTCCAACCTCAAAACTTCTCTCAACCCGGTGTTTATCTGCGTAGATCTTTTGTTGGTTTTGGGCATGGTGTAAATTATTCTTGAGGGATTTAAGAATATCTTGGCATTCTTGGACCAATTCTTTGATGGGCTTGTTCCTTAACTTCTTTTCCCTGAATATACCCTCCATCCTTTTGGTTGAGACCACACAAGGCACTTCATCGGATAATCCCTTAAATATTACTTTCTTACCATCCACCTTGAACTTAAACTCCATTGTTTGAAAGTTTTGTGAGTAATTACCAATGGACATCATCCATTGGATACCAAGTATAGCGTTGGTATCACCCAACTCCACAACATAGAAATCGTTGGTGATGGTGTAGTCACCAACTGTAATTCATTTTACTATCATCCAACTAAATTGGCCATCCTATGATGATGTTTGAATATGAAAATCTGGAGATGAACTTGCCAATGTTGGAAAGTAGGAGACCTCAACCTCAGATATTGACTTGAAGATAAAGAAGATGAAGCTTTTTGAATCTGGATTAAGCGTCATAGAAGCCACAAAACCAATGGATATCTTTGTGGGAGGAGAAGGAGCATGAGGAGAAGCCTCAATGTGATCACAACTATCAAGACCTGCCAAATAAAGAGGCTGCCCTTTTGCATTATCATCATTTGGTAGGTTATCGCAATCATCGAGGGGCACAAGGTTGTTTGTCATCTAGGAATGGAGAGTAATGTGGGTCTCTAAAGATCTCCCAAGTTTTGGTCTAAAGAGAGTGCGTGGCACTCAATATGTGAGATAGAACACAGTGTCAAAATCAACATTACTACCAATCAATCTAAGGACATGATCATTCAAATGTGTCTATCAGATTTGTAAGATGGGACTCACAAAACAAGCATGCGATATGTGTCAAGTGCTATTTGCAATGTGCCAAATTTGGAAAATTATAATGTACCTCTGGCAAAGAATCACTTGAAGCAACAAGTGATGGAGACAATGTGATCTCAATGTATTTCATCCAACTAAAGTGACCATCCCATGACAATGTGTCCATAGAAGATGTTTGAGTATGAACACTTGGAGAAAAATCTGCCAATGTTGGAAAGCAAGAGTCCTTAGCCTCATGGTATTGACTTGAAGATAGAGAAGATGAAGCTTCTAAATCTGAATTTGGAGTCATAGAAGCGAAAGAACCAACAAATATCTCTATAGGAGGAGGAGCATCAAAAGAAAGCCTCAATGTCATCACAACTAGCAAAATCTGCCAAATAATCAAGTTGGTCTTCTGTATCATCATCATGTGGTAGGTTATCACAATCATCAAGGTGCACAAAACTATCCATAATAGGATCATCTAGGAATGGAGAGTGATGTGGGTCTCCAATGATCCTCCAAATTTTGGTCCAAAGGGTGTGTGGGCACTCAATATGTGAGATAGAACATAATGTCAAAATCAACAACACTACCAATCAATTCAAGGACATGATCATTCCTAATTTCCCATGCTAGCATTCGATTGGGTGTACCTAGTTCATGGACAAGTCCATAGAGATGGGGCAAGAGATGAACCCACTTGAAATATTTCAGGATGTCTTGCCAAGACTTATAGTTCCCTTTGTTCAAGGTGATTATGGAAGGATGAATTGAAAAACCCATGCTTTTACAATGATTAGACTCCTTATATACTAATTAGATATCAAAGCATGTGAAATTGGAACCACTATAACATAAAAAATGGTCCCATATTTTTCAAAGTCTTTAAAGTACAAGTCAAAACAAAAAAATTACTTCAAACTGAAATAATAGTGATTTGGAGTAAAATCTGTAAGAACCAAATTAATAGTTGCAAAGCATGTGGAGTCAACTTTCCAACACCTATTTTTCTGCAAAAAATTGATACTGTATGCCCAAATTATGTATTGTGTAAAAATAATCTCGTTTAGGCAAGGAAAAAAAGCATAACATTGTTTTGACAGATTTTTGGTGAGGTGGTGTTGTGGGGGCAGGCACGACCATAGGGTATAGCCCCCTTGGGTTGGGGGTTACCATGGGACCATGGGCTTCCCCCTGAAGCGCTAAGATTCCAGCCCCTAGTCGTTGATATGATCAGGGGTCTCAAAACCTTGTTTTTAAATCCATTAACCTAGATAATGTTAGCCTTGTACTTGATGGCAAATCTGATTGCATTTTTTTTTTCTTTTGACAATTATGTTAGATGATGTAGAGCTTCGTAGAGGAATATTCTTGGGTACAATTTGTGTAGCAATGGAGGATAGAAGTGTAAGATTGTATGTGTTTATATAGTCTTATGAATTTTTCCATTGATTTTTTGACAAACCCCAAAAAACTCTTTTTTTGCAAACCCCAAAAAACTCAAAATTTTCTGCACCAAAACCTATCAAGTTTTCTATCAATTTAAAGGTTGTGGGCTTTCTAAGTTCAATGGTGTGGTCCATTTGGCACTAGGATGCTCCATTTAAAAGCTCTTGGTTGAAACTCTCCACAAAGAGGGAAGAAAATTGTAGATATAGAGCTTTGATACCATGCAAGAGTTGTTGATCAACCCCACATGAGCTAAGGATCATCTACAACCAAAATAACCTTCAACACAAAATAGAAGCAATGGAAATGCTATTAAGCCAAATAATTTCTTTGATACAAAAATGAAATTGATAAAATATAGAATGAAGAAATCCATGTTACAAAGATAAGGATGAAACCCTATGATAGACTAAGATAATGGCTCATGTCTTAATCTTATGATATGAGATACAAAAAGTAAATATGTGAGTGTGAATAGGATATAATATGAAACTAGTTAGATAGTATATCATGTTCAAAACAAATGGTGGTCAACAATGCTTGTGTGAGGAGTTACATTTTGCTTTGGAGGCCACTCTTTTGTAGTGGGTAGTCAAAATTTTACCATGGTATTTAGGAACCATTTTTACACATGTGGTATTGTTTTATGGTGGATTCTTAGGTCCCCTTGAGCCTATATATTGAGGCCTTAAGATGGAGGTTTGTTGAGGCATAAAATTGCACCCTAGTGCAATTTCCCACAACATACCCTTACCTTAGCCTTATAACGTTGATATTGCAAAAACCCACCACCTTAAACCCTTTATCTTATCCGTGCTTTGGCATTTTCTGTCGGTGGAGGGAATTTTGTCTAGGACGCTTACGTGTCGCGCGGGTGTCCCTTACAGATTCCCGGGTCAGTGGACGTTGAGGCATTACATTTCGTGGCATCTGCGAGTTGTAATGTTTCCTACAATTGTAGACCTGCCCAAGAACGTTCCTTTTGCCTCCAAATCCTCATTTTGAACTCACTTCTTCATTCCATTCAATCTCTCTCGATCTATCACATTCTAACCTCATTCTTGCAACTTCACTTCACTCTCTCCATTCTTTCTACATCACTTTCTTGCAAGTTTCAAGTTAGTGGCACTATGTTCTTGCACGCCCGTCTTGCACTCTCAAGGCCACCATCCTTCCTTTTAGCTTCTCAAGCTTGCCAAAGGGAGGGTAACGCTTTATTGTTGTCATTCCATTGCATTATCAATATTATAGATACAATATAGATTGTCTTTGCTTTCTAGACATATTGCCTACTTTTCTTCATCATCTTCTCTCTATTGTGGTCTATTGGCTGTTTGTGGAATCGGAAACACCAAAGTGGGGGTTTGATTGAGGCAAACTCCAAAACACAACCCCATCATTTTTCCGTTGCCGTGTGTGTAGGTACTTCGTTCGTGTGGAGCTTGCGGGAAGCTAGACCAACCGTAAGTTGGATTTCTACTACCCTTGCTTGCTATGTTACCGGATTCGCAGTATAGGCCCCGGGTTCGGGTCCGGTTCGAATCGGGTCCGGAATTCGGGTCCGGTTCGATACAATTCGCCCTGGGTCCGGAATTTGGACTGTGGGTTCGGCCAGGGTCCGGACCCATGACTGTGGGTCCGGACAGGGTTCGAAATTTTCGAACCCGGTTCGAACCCGGGTTCAATTCCGCGCCTGGGCGCGTTTTTCCAAATTTTTTTTCATTTTTTAATGATTTTCTTGACTCGTTTTTGACTTTTAGGGACTTTTTTATTAATTCTAACCCTAATACTTGCCTCAAAAACATGAAATAGGTAAAGTGAAACTCATTTACCAATTTGTGAATGAGAAAAAAGAATTTTTTGCCTCCATTGCTGAACTTTCTCTTTTGCTTGCACAAGCTGGAATAGACTTGAAGGCTGATCGTAGATTGTTCAAAGTTGATTGTTGTGCTATTCCTAAGCACTTGCAAGTGTCTATTCGTTGCTAAGAAGATCGTAGAGCAAGATTTCTTTAAAAGAGGTAGGTTCTTTGAAGTTTTTGATTATTTTTTTTACATTAATTTTCAGTTTCACAAGTGAACTTCAATTCTTTTGTTTTACTTTTCTTTCCTCTAAATGTCTATAACACATGTTCAATTTTTTCATTTTTTTGAAATTAATTAAGTCTTTTACTTTCAAATTCAATGAATCAATACCAAAATTTCAATATGTTGTGCCTTAGGTATTCACTATTCCGTATTACAATGGCAACCGGTACCTCCTCAGGCTCAATCCAATCTCGTTTCAAAATAAACCTGGCCTCTCCCCTTTGGAAATATGTAGAAATGGTTCGGCAACTTCCAGGTGGTGGAGGATATATTTGGATTTGTAGTCATTGCAATGTTCAATATTCGAGCTCATACAGTCGAGTAAAAGGGCATTTGTGCGGGATCCCTGAAACAGGCATCAAAAATTGTCCAGGTGAAAACAACGAAGGCATTCTAGACGATATAGTGTTGAAATATATTGCTGAGCAAGAAAAGGCAGACCAAAAAACAACCAGTGGTAAAACAAGCCATCCTTTGAAGAAAGGATCTCGATCCATGAAACCCCCTACACCATCTTATTTTCCACCTACAGAAAGCCATCCATTTATGGACATCCCTCAAGAGCAAACCATGCCCTCTTCAAATAAAAGATCTAAGGGACCGTTGGAAGCTTCATTTCAAAATGAGGCAAGAGACATTGCTGATCAAGACATAGCAAGATGTGTCTATGCCAATGGATTGGCATTCAATGTTGTTCGTTCACCATATTGGCAAAAAATGGTGAAATCTATTAATGAGGCTCCAAAGGGGTATAAGGGCCCAGGTTTTGAGAAGGTGCGTTGCACCTTATTGGAGAAAGAGGTGAAACATGTAGCGGACTCTTTGAAGCCCATAAGGGATTCGTGGATCGAAACAGGGGTGACCATAGTTTCTGATGGATGGAAAGATGCAAGAAATCGCCCATTGATCAAAATGTTATTGCTGTGTCCCCTAAAGGGGCAATGTTTTAGAGCAGTGGATTGTGAAGGACAGTGAAAGATGGTCCATTTATTGCGACATCCTTGCCAAGCTATTGAAGAAGTGGGCCATCAAAATGTTGTGCAAGTTGTAACCGACAATGCCAAAATTGTAGGGCTGCTGGGTTATTGGTTGAGGAGAAGTATCCACATATTTTTTGGACACCTTGTGCTGTCCACTCCCTCAATCTAATGCTACAAAAAATTGGATCCAAAATTGAATGGATCAAACAGGTGTATGCGGAGGGCGAAGACATCCAAATGTTTGTCACCAACCACCATATGACGCAAGGAATGTTTAGACAATTCTCTAAATTGGAGTTGTTGAAGGTAAGTTAATTCTCAATATTTTTAAATTTTTGAATTTTCTTTTAATTTTAATTTTTAAAACTTTGATTTTTATATTTAAATTATATTTTAATTTTAATTTTGATTTTCAAATAGGTTGCCGAGACCCGTTTTGCCTCCAACACAATTGTGTTGAGACGACTTATAAAGGTTCGTGAGGCACTATGTGCCATGGTAATCAGCCCTAATTGGGTTGTATGGAGGCAATCTAGCAATGAAAGGGCAAATAGGATCAAGCAAAGGGTCCTAGATGATGGTTGGTGGGATCGTGTTGAGTATCTCGTCAGTTTCACCGAGCCCATACTGAGCATGATCCGTTACACTGACTTGGATAGACCTTGTTTGGGCGAAGTATATGATGGTATTGACTCAATGATTGAGAAGATGAGATCCATCATCAATGCAAAAGAGGAAGATCCTGAAGAAAAATTCTTCAAAGAGCTACAGGAAATCATGGTTGATAGATGGAACAAAATGACCACTCCCTTGCATCTTCTCGCTTTTGCATTGAGTCCCAAATATTATAGCCCTGAGATACTTTCTACTTCATCAAGAGTTGCTCCATATAGGGATGGTGAAGTGGCCCAAGGGTACAAGGCAGCAATTCGTAGAATCTTCAGTGATCGTGACCAACGTGATCGAGTGAGGGCTGAGTTTATGGCTTTTGCATGCTCTGGGAGTGTTGATCAGAATATGGATGCTCTTCGAGACAAGTGTAGGGTGGCTGCTCATAGTTGGTGGTACTTCCATGGGCAAGAATACATGCACCTCCAACCTATTGCAATAAAAGTTTTATCCCAAGTAAGTTTTATAATTTATATTTGTAATTTTAAATTTTAATTAATAATTTTGTTTAGTTAATTTTTGTAACTCTTAACTATTTATTAATTTAATTTGGTCTTAATAGGTTGCTAGTTCATCCTCTTCTGAGAGGAATTGGAGCACATACTCCTTCATCCACTCAATAAAACGCAATAGGCTACATTCAAAAAAGGCTGAGGACTTGGTGTATGTGCATTCAAACTTGCGCCTCCTTACACACAAGGATAGTTCTTACAAAGAAGGAGACACAAGGAGGTGGGATATTGAGCCAGAGCAGCTTGACTTGGATGCTTCCACAAGTCACTTAGCTGCACTTGATATTGATGATGACTATCAGCCTGAAGCAGCTACTACTGAGCATGAGAGCGGTACTGTTAGTGCTAGTGGCAGTGCTTGTGCAAGTGCCACTAATGTTATTTGTGGTTCTACACAAAATTTAGCATCTAATGATGCTGATGATGCTGCTTTTTTTGATGACCCATATGATTCAGATTGATCAATGATCAATAATTAATAATTATTAATGGCTGATTGTAAACTTTAATTTATAATTCTATATCATGACATTTGACTTTTGAGTATAAAGTGGTGGTGTATTTTTGCTATGTTATTTGACTATTAATATGGTGGTGTATTCTGAACTTAATTACTGCTGCAAATATGTATATATTTCTGATTTTTATATGTTTTTGTATTACCGAACCCAAAACGAACCCAAACCCAAAAAAAAAATCCCGAACGGCGAACCGGGTTCTCGAACCGAACCAGACCCAAAACCGGACCGGTAACTTAGCTTGCTTGTCATTTCGTTCATAATTAATCTATCCTTCAAGTTATAGTATCCTTCTTGTTGCAGTTAGTTTACCTATTTTATGTATTCTTAGCATTATGTCATTTTTTTTTAAACTGTTGGATTAAGGTTCTTGGGTTGTTAGCACGCCCTATGAGTTTCATATTGTTAGCTCAACTCTCTATCTGTATGAGACGCTAGCACGTTGCGTTGTCGTAAGTGTCTTGCATTGACATCCTCTGGTTGAGAGCCAATTGGTTAGCAGTCCGAAGCCTCTGTGGTTTGTTCACCCAACTCCCAAAATCCTCCATTCCTAAAAACCCCAAAAACATAGATTAGTTTGTTCCTTGTTTGTCGGCCTATCCTTTAGCCTTTGTCATTGAGGTGACCGAGGGCAATTCGCTCCCTTTAGATCTTGTTTGTCTTGGGATTGGGGAGTAGTGAATCCCCTCCTTCACAAGGTTGTATGATGCAATGAAATATTCCCCCTTAATTTTTTACTTTTTGGAACACAAACCAACATCAAATCACTGATTAGCGTTAGCTCCAAACACAAATCAGCTTGAAAGGTAACCCTTGCCAAGAATGTTCACCAAGATCCCAGTGAGGGCGAGGTGATAGCATATGGCATGGGGATCATTAGTAATAAATCAGAACTGAAAATATATTCATCTGCTGCTGCAGGCATCCACAAGCAATGGGCATTCTCCACTTATTCAGTGGGTGAGATTATACAAATTAGAAGGCGGCAAGCTAGCCATGAAATCCACTCTTCCACTTATTCTCGTGGGGGGGAAAACAGTCCTCACAACCACTTATTTTCGTGGGGGGAATTTACAATTAAAAAAAGATGATTATTTAAACTCAACCACTCAATCGTGGGAGTATGAAATTTTAAACTAATTGCAACAAATAAAATAAATAGCTGTTAGTACTACTAATCAGCTTTACAATGAATTAAACAGCTGCAAATAAGAAAGATATGCTTCCAAATTCTGTCAACAGTTAGAGTAATCAACCTCTAACATTTACAATGCCAGAAAGATATGGAAATGAAGCTCAAAACAGCGTTATATCAAAAACTAACAAGTCTGATCAGAAACAGAGAATACAAAAAATCAGACCAGCAAGTAAGAAAATCACCAAAATGGACGTAACTCCTTCAATACAGCTCTGGAAAGCTTCAAACAGCAGTCAAATGAAGCCTCCAAACATGTCGTCCAACCTCCAACTGAGAAATTGTGCTAAACACAGCTGAAATAGACGGCACAAATTCCAATGCAACTTGCTAGAGATGGTACGACCTCCAAGAAGGGTCGACCTTCTCTAAAAGATCAGAAACTTAGTAATAAAATCTGATTCCTTGCACAAATGGGCGCCCTCCACAGAGAAACAGCTTGGGCCAGTACCCAGAATGATATAAAATTCAGAGGCGAAGCTATTAGCGGAAGTTCGCTTCAGCCATTGACATCAGCAGTACAAACAGATTATAAATCAGCAACCTGCCTGTAATTGAATTCAACATTCGAGCTCTATCCACATTCCTGAATGAAGCATGGTCTTTAGTAAAATTTCTAGGAAGCCATAGTTTCAGGCCCGAAGAAAGATGTGTTTGCTAAGCTACCCCTTAGCCAGGTTCTGGATTCAGTCCAACAACATAACTTTACAATAATTTTCCAAAGATAAACAACTCTTCTCAAAGCATCAATATATAAGCTTAGATGGGCAAATGAATCAACATGTAACTCCAACCAAGAACCTCTTCAGTTTTTCCAAAGGATGTCCACTTCAAAATGCATTTTTAAAATATTTAAACACTTAGTATTCTTCTCCAAGTCGTCCCACTTTTGAAGAGATATTTAAACTTTAATAAAATATTAATGTCCACTTTTAAGTTGCAACAATAAACATTTAAAATAAACATTAAATGCACATATAGTCGACCCCCTTTATGTCCCCTTCTTTAAAACAATTTGAAGTCATCAAGCCTAGGCGTGGGGTACAACTCCAAGACATGAAAATTGACTAAGTGTGGAACTTAGTCCAAGGAGGTAGCCATGAGCAACGCCCAAACTGCAATGGATAAACTGCTAAAAATAGCAAATTGACATTAGCCGAGTTGAACCAAGGTAAGCTGATGATGATGCCATTGCCACAAATGGACTTACTAAAAATAGTAAGTTCACTACAAACTCAACAGAAAGCCAAACTGATTAGCCACACTGCCCATAATAGAAAGTGAACTGCAGAAGATTGAGCTGTTGCTAGAATGATACTGCTATAAATACTTACCAAAATAGCACACTGCTATAAATAGTAAGTTTGCAAAACCTCATCTATATGCCAACTGAGCAGTAATCAAGACTTACTAAAAATAGTAAGTGTTTCCAAATATCAATTGAGCACAAATCGGGCAGCCATCATGACTTACTATAAATAGTAAGTGCCCGGAACGGATGTCAGATTTAGATGCATGTCACATCACCCCGAAGGTCTCTGAAAACCCAGAAAAACCTAGAAACCTTTCTTGCATGCAAGGTATCCATCAAAATTGCATGTCATTATTTTAACATGCATGTTACCTCATCCTGAAGCTCTCCAAAAACCCAGAAAGCTCCACTATACATGCGTCAGAAAAACACACATGCAAGCCTTCAAAATTGCATTTGAAAGTGGAAACCCTAATTTCCAAATCTGTTTAGCCTACGAGTTTCCGGAAATAGGCTAAATCCTCAAGAAGAGCGTAGGGCTAAAATGGGGACATTACATGCAAGTTGGAGGAAGGTTACTTTGTCAAAATGTTGTTTGATTGAGACGAGGAGCTAGGTGTATTGATATACTCTATATTTGTTTGAGATTATTATAAGTTTGTGCTCTATTTCATGGTGGGTTTTTTTATTTGTAAGGGTTTTCTTTACATATATTGGTGTTATTAGGTTTTGTGGGTAATCTTGTGGTTGGCATAATACTATTTCGTTGTTTGTATAATTGTTGATTCACGGTTTATTATGGAGATTTAATCAGATTTGATTAGTAAGTTGAATTTTTAATTGTAAAAATTAACCTTGGCTTTGTCAACATTTGGTATTAGAGGCTTGTTTTGGGTTTTGATTAGATGAGGATGCTTTTCTTTATGGTTTGGCTTTTTGATTGCAATGGAATCTTTCAATGAGTTAGTGGAAATCAAATGTGTTGTAAGAATCACGGTGAGCATGTTGAGAGCTAATATATATTAAAATAATATTTAATTATTTATTAATGCTCAATTATGTAATATATTAGTTTAGATTTATTTCTTTGTTCTTCAGTGTAGATTTAGAAACTTTCAGTTTTCTTTCTAAATCTCGCTCTTGTAAATTCTATAAAGAGTCTTCGACTCTTATTTGTAAATACATAGAATATTTTTTACTATATTCTCTGTTTTATGGTATCAAAGCAGCATTCGATTCTGGCGCCATTCGTGATTTTTTAAGAAGCTTTTTGAAAATTGCATTTGATTGACTCAAGTGGTTTCCTTTTGTTACTAGCTTCTTCTGCAAAATCGTGTCTAGTCTTTGGGCGCTTGTCTTATGTGATTGTCGTGATTTTTTGGCACGATTTTTCGTGTTTGAGGGTGTTGTGTTTTTCTCTTGCTCGAGTTTTCTTTTTGCATGCAACCTTTTAACATGTAACCGGACCAATTTTTTTAAATTTTACAATGAACAATCCAGTACAACAAGAACCCGTTAAAGGTCAGCTCAAATCATAACCAGCAATTAAAGGAAAAGACTCAACACCACGGATGTGCTTTCCGACCCAAGTAGGGCAAGTAGCGACCATCTGGCGGAGTAACAAAAGTAAATACAATGCTGAAAGACTCAACACCACGGATGTGCTTTCCGACCCAAGTAGGGCAAGTAGCGACCATCTGGCGGAGTAACAAAAAGTAAATACAATGCTGAAAGAAAGCTCTACCACTTATTCAGCGGGAGCGAATACAATGTAAGAAGTGCAAAGCTTTAATTCCCTTCTTGGCGGAATACCATCCAAGAACTTTAAGTGTGTAGTTCATTCACCCATCTCTGGCGGTAAACCGTCCAAAGATTATTAGGTTTGCTGCTGCTAAAACTAAGTAATTGCAGAATATAAAAATGACTGAAATAGTACTACTATTAACAGCCTTACAATGCACAATCTGCAGATTACAAAGTGTTACAAACTGTTAAACCAAAGCAACAACTGATAGAATGCTGTTCCGACTTATTTGACTTCACAATATTGAGAAAACAACACATGAACCGAACTTCTGGAAGTCTGATATAAAATCAGCAAATCTGGAAACATCAACCAGCAACACAGTAATCCACTAAAAAGCTCATAACTCACTCAAAACCCAACCAAATCACTTGAAACTAGATGCAAACGAGAGCTAGAATGCTGACAATGAAAACCTGACTGAGAAACTACTGACAAACTGTGATATTATTTTTTGGCACACTTCCCAAGACAGCCCAGAATGGTACGGCCAAGGAGAAGGGCGATTTTGAGAAGATAAAATCATACACTCAATAATAAAATCTGGAACTCACCAAAGAGGGGCGCCCTAGGATGAGGAAGCCATATGTAAAGTACCAGAACCAACAAAAATTCATGCAAAGACTTATGAGCAGATTTCTACTTCAGCCAAACCCTAACCAACAAATGCAAAACTGACAAAATCTTTGAAATCTTCAACCTTGATGCTCTGTCTGCTTGTCTGGATGAGAAGCAGTCTCTGAAGCCTTAGCTAGGTGCTATCTTTCAAGCACGAAACCAAGAGAAATGGCTAGGAGGTATGCATCCCTCGAAGTAACTCTGAAAGTATTTCAGCAGCATAACAGTATGATAGAAAAATAAGATGATAAATGAAGTCCCAAGGCTCCCTTTTATAACTTTGAGAAGGCCCTCCAGAAGCTTCTAGAAAACAAACCCTAATTTCAAATTTGAATTGACTCCTTTTCCCTCCAGTTTGGGCGCCCCCTTTCATAATGTTCAATCTTGACTTTATTAAAAATCCCCTCTTCATAAAATGGCGTCCCTTTCTCCAAGAAGTATTTTTGACTTTAGAAATATCAAAATAATTCCCCATGAGATGACCACCCTCAAAGTCCCCCTTTTTAAAACAACTTAAAGTCATATTACTAGGACAAGGGGTTATTTTATAAAATAAAACATTATTAACTTTAAATGACTTATTTCTCCAAAATGAACCCCTTAAGCCAAAAATCAGAATTACCCAATGAACTGCCAGAAAAGGAAAGCTTGCTGAGCTGACGCTGATTTGACCACTGCTAAAAATAGAATTTACTAAAAATAGTAAATTCGGAAAGTTGCTCGGATCAAAGTGCATGCGACACCATTGCGAAGCTTTCTGAAAACCCAGAAAGAATCCGCAATCCAAAATCCCCGACCCCAAGTTGTAGCCGTCATAACTTACTAAAAATAGTAAGTCCGAAAAGTTGCCCGACACATTGCAAGTCATACCTCTACAAAGCTCTCTGAAAACCAAGAAGGAATCCAGAATCCAAACAACCAAACTCCAACAAAAAAAACCACAGATCTTAAAGTCCCATCAAAGTAGGAAACCCTAATTCCTTGACGACCCGAAGACACACTCGGAATAGGCATATCCTTTGAAAAGTTAAGTGCTAAAAGCGACATTCTGTCTCTCCGCGTGACATTATTTCGGTATTTAATTTTATGGGTGTATTTTTCTTCGACCTCTCTCCTTCCTCATGTGCCTTTGTTCTTGATTAATGCGACCCTTTACTGGTCTTTTTAAAATGCGATTTTCTAAGAGCTTGACCTCATCTACAAGTGTTTTTTTTTTTGGCGTCCACGATTTTTTGATGTGCGAATCGAGGGCTTCTGTGGGTTTTTGAAAATGCATTTTTGTTTAGAGTTTTCTGACATATTCTTGGCCATTTTTTGGGCGTTTTTAAAAAAACGCATTTTCTACAAAAAAAATAAAAAAAATCCTGTGACTATCTTTTTTGGGTGTGACTGTTGGTGTGATTTCTGGACATTTTCTGCTTTTGAAAAAGTCTGCCCTAGGGTTTTGAGCTCCCTTTGTCTTCTTGTCTTGCCGTTTTGTTCGAAGAATATGTGTGCTTCATATTGTCTCTTTTGCATACGTTAGACCTGAAAAATTCTATTTCTAGCTATTGTTGGTGGGCCCCACTTCTCTTGACTTCAAGTATATCATCTGCCTTAGTGTGACCTAGAGATTTGTGCCTTTTTTTTGCCACATTTCTGCATTTTTGGGGTTCTGTGTTAGATTATGCTTTTCTTACAAATCTGTGGAAAATGGCATCTTTGTCGCACATCATGCTTGAGGGTAGTCAAAAGTTCAATGGCCGTAACTACAACACCTGGAAGCAACGAATGATGGCAATCTTTGAATATCACTGCCTCAAACAGATCATTCTGGGTAATAAGACATGACCAACATTGGGTGATAAAGACCAAGAAAAGTTTGATGAGCAAAATTCCGAAGTGGTGATGCTCATTAAGTTGTTTGTCACCAATGATCAACTGCCTCAGGTTCTGTCTGGTAAATCAGGAAAGGAGAATTGGGATCATTTGAAGGATCTTCATGAAACTTCCGATAAAAGCCGCACGTTCTTTCTGAAGAACATGTTTTCTATCATGATGGATGAGAAGACAACATTACAGGTGCATTTGACCAAGATCAAGGACATCCAAGATTAGCTCGAGGCGATTGGTTGGAAAATGGAGGAAGAAGATATTATGAACATTTTATCGAAACTCTCAACATTACTTCAGCTAATGTTGATTTGAAGTTTTTAGATCTTTGCACCATACTTTTGCAGCAGGATCGCCCGAAACAACAGTTCGGTAGCGGTGCTAGTTCGTCCTTCTCAGAGCAGGCATTTCCTGCTAAGACTGTTTAGAAAAACAAGGGCAAAAATCAACCCTCTCAGCAGTCCAGTCAAGCACAGTCTTCAGATTCTTCTAAGAAGAAGAATGTTCAATGTAACTACTGCCATAAGTTTGGTCACATGAAGAAAGATTGTCGGAAACGCTTGGCTTCTGAACAAAACAAGCAAGGAGAGTCAAAACCTAAGGTTAATGTTGCAAAGCACACTGAGCAGAAGGAGTCTGTTTTCTATGCCTTCATGGCCAAGACTCCTGCAGATCCTATAAAATCTTCTGCTTGGTACATAGATTCAGGTGCTTCTCAACACTTCACTCATCGCCGAGATTGGTTCATTGAGTATACGCCTTTCAAAGATTTAGTCATCTTTGGAGGTGGTGAGGAGTATATTGTTGTCGACAAGGGCAATGTACAAATTCAATCTGGTGGGATAAATTTAATATTTCTCGATGTATACTTCGTACCTGGCATGGAGTTGAGCCTTCTTTCTATTAGTCAGATTAGGACACACTCTCCTCAGTTGGATATCATTTTCAGCAATCACACTTGTAACATTGTTGACAGAGAGACACGCACCATAGTTGTTCAGGGCATTGAGGATCATAGTCTTTATAGACTCATTGACGTTGGTGATTCTCAAGAGCACGCTATGGCAGCCAGGAGTACATCCCTCAACAGTCTTTGGCATTAGCGTTATGGGCACCTGAACATATGCAGTATCTCTCTCAGTTAGCTCATGATGATTTGGTTGGTGGTCTCCCCGCAATTCAGATTCCAAATCATGGAGTATGCGAGGCTTTTCAGGCTAGAAAGCAAGACCGGACTCCTTTCTCGGATGGTGACTCTTGGCTAGCTTCCAAGGTATTGTAGTTGGTTCACACTGATTTATGTGGTCCAATGAATACTCTTTCAGTTACTAGTTGCAAGTATTTTTTATTATTTGTTGACGATTTCAGCTTAAAAATGTGGGTGCACTTTTTGAAAAACAAATCAGATGTGTTTGGTATATTTTAGCAGTATAAGGCCTTAGTTGAAAAAGAGTCTGGTTCTCCTATAGTTACTCTTAGGTCTAATAATGGGGGGGAATTTTGTTCTTCTTATTTCTCCACATTCTATGCTGCACATGACATTAAGCGCCAACTTGCCACTCCATACACCCCACAGCAGAATGGTGTTGTAGAACGTAGAAACCACACCATCATTGAAATGGCTCGTTCTATGTTGGAACATAGACATGTTCCTAAGAAATACTGGGCTGAAGCAGTTTATACTACAATCTATCTTTTGAACTGGCCTCCAACTCATGCAGTTAAGAAGATGACTCTTGAAGAAGCTTGGTTTGGATGCAAGCCTAAAACCAGCCACTTGAAAGTTTTTGGCTCTACAACTCATGTTTGGATTCAAGATGCCAAGCGCACTAAGTTGGATTCCAAAAGCCAAAAACTCATGTTCACTAGTTACAATGAAAATCATGAGGCATACATACTGATTGATGTAGATACAGATTGTCTCATCTTCAATTGTGATGTTGTGGTGATGAAGCTACTAGGCCTTTCTTTCAGTCTTCTTCTCCTGTGCATCCTGAGGATCAACCTTCGACAACTTCTGAATTGGGTGTTTGTCTTCTCCTGAGTCCGCCTGTTGGGAGGGATTTTGCAGTTGAGCAACCACCTCAGCAGAATGTTCCACCACCCGCCCCTCTTCAGGACAATCTGGATTTTGATCCAGCTGATTCTATACCAGCCACACTTAGTGATGTTCCACCTACTTCAGATATTGGTACTTCTACTCTTCGGCCTAAATGGTATGCCAAGACCATTAGTGATCTTCATGATGATGAGTTGATTGAGGGTAGAACAGCTCGGAAGAAGAGCAAGCAGTAGCAGAATACTGTTAACATTGCTCTCATGGCCAATTTGCTCAACATCTTTGAGCCTCAAACATATTCCGAGGCTAAAGTCATACCTGAGTGGCAACAGGCTATGGAAGCTGAACATTGTAGCCTTTTGAAGAATAACACTTGGGTGCTTTTTGATCTTCCAGCTGGGAAGAAGCCCATTGGCTGCAAATGGGTGTATAAAGTTAAGTACAAGGTTGACGGAACCCTCGACAAGTATAAGGCTAGATTGGTAGTGTTGGCATAACAACTAACACCTCTGGAGTGTAAGTTGGTATAGACAACTATGCACACTACAGAATGAGTGCTCTTCAAATTAGGAGGGGAAGTTCCCTCGTGCGGACAAAATGCTTGAAAAGTAAACTAAATTATTTCCTATATTTTTGTCTCAGTTGTAAGAGGCACAAGGTTAAGAAAACCACGAACGTTGCAGTTAAGGATTTTCTGGTTTTGCAGATCAGTAACCACAACTAAAACTAAAGCTTTAAATCTATCCAGTCTCAAGTAAACAGAGCATGAGAAAATGGAGCAGGAATGTTCTTATACGATAAACTAGGTATAAATTCACAACGTGAGGGCAAGGTGGTACAACTATTTGCTGGTCTGAACAGGTTTATTATCAGACACATCACACGATAAGCTTTAAGTACAGATTCTCAATGTGAAGGCAAGGTGGGCACAACTATTTGCTCAATCTGAATAGGCTTATTGAAAACAAAACACAAAGGATAGCCAACTAGGACAGTAAATTGCATAGACGAAACACTCGTACAATTTACAATCGAACTAGCCACTATATCTAACTAAGATAAGCATTCACCATAATAACAACATGAAACCCGAGTGGCATAACAATTCATCATTATAACAAATACTCGCGAACAGATACAAAATAAGCAATATTACAGGCAAGGTAGGCACAACATATATTACTCTCTCGTGCAAAAGTTATTTACAAATGAGCTGAAAGCTCTTATTTATAGACATCAAAGGTGTAGGGAACCCTAAAATCACCTTGAGTCAACTACAGTCTTGCATGCATGCAAGATTTATTGCTAAACCCTAATAAAGCAAACTATACAGTTAACTAGAAAGCTACCATTAATTAACCGAAACATCTAATCTAAATGGACAATGTGCAAGCATGCACATCCTTATTGAAAGCAAGTTAATTGGAACACTACCATCAGTTAACTGAAAACCCTAACCTAACTCCTGCGAAGATATTTCCAAGGTTGAGATATGCATGTATGAAATCAGCAAGAGAACTCAAGATTGAAAGTCGAGTTAACTGCTGCTCTTGACTCTATCCTCGAAACTAACTGCAGGTTCCAACTGGCAGATCACTCCAGGTCATCTCTATCCAACACCTCGACCAGGAACTCGTCGATCACTCTGTCCTTCGACACTTAGATGCTATCCACAATGATAATTTGCCTCTTCAACTCCTTGTCACCATCCTTGATCGTTTGCATGCATTCTTTAATATCCTCAGCCGTCTTCTTGAAACTAGCTGTAATCACTGAAATGTGATCCAACTTAGACGCCACAGGATCTCCTTCGAGATTATCACGAATCAGCTTCTCAAACTTGGCTTGTACTGTATCAAGTTTAACATACATGCCATCCTCAAGAAGATAATGACACGAGATTTGAATGACAAAGCCACTGATGAGTGCAAGAACTCTGACAACGTTATCTCTGAGTGTATACAACCTGGTAGAGATCTTTTCGCATGTCTCCATTATGAAAAGGTGCTGTTCTCTCCAAGCGAAGACCTTCTCCCTATCTTTATTGATCTCTAGAGCATCATATGCAACAGACAACTGAGATATGAGAACTTGATCCTTGGCTATGCCCTCTGCAACTGAAATCTCGAGCTGTTGGATCCCTTGGCGAAGTCTATGCGCATCACTCCTCAATTGATATAAATCTGCAAGAAGATGCCGACCTGTAACAATGAAGCTTTCAACTCAGTTGTCTAGAAGTCTGCCATGATTGACTAATTGATCCAACTTCTGTTTCTTCTGTAGGTGTATTCTGTGGAAGAACGGGCACTCTACTTGGATTTCCATGAACAAGATCAGAGATATACTGTCGAAGTTGACTGTTCTCAGCTTTAAGAAGTGCTTTATCTTCTTCGTCCTTCATGACGCATTCTTCAAGATTATTTGTGACAATCTTGAGAAGGCTCATGTCTGTTTCTCGAGTGGTCCTGCCAAGATTTGCTTTGGTGAAGGTGAAATCACCGACTTCAACCTCATCCAGGCTCTTACCCTCTGGAGGAGTAGCAACCTCTATGACAATCTCTGACTTTCGAGTCTTCTCGATGTGCACCTGCTTCTTGATTTTCTTGTTCGAGCTCCCCTGATAAGGTTCATTGAACTCAGACAAATCAAGGTTATATGAAGGCTCTCGCCTCTGTCTTCCCAAAGATCTCTCGAGCCAACAAGACTGAACAATATTATCAATTTGAGGAGAGACTGTCCCTGATGTATCAAACTATGGTGGGTCGGCTGTCTTTGATCCTACTCGAACTGGTATCTTAGGCTCTGAGTCTATATCAATAGGATGCACACGTGGTGAACTAGGAGGTGAAAGACGTGGCTCAGCCTGGATGACTTTCTCCACTAGAATCTCAGGTGTCTTCTCTACTTGCTTCTGCTGTCGTTTGCCAGTAGTCTTCCCCCTCATGTTTCCGCTGAGTCTAACCCCTTCAGGTGGCTTCAAGATAACCTTGACCCGAGGCCTTGACCTCAAAGTAGAAGGCAATGAAGGAAAAACCACTGTCGGCTTTGTAACTAGAACTGACTTTCGCCTTCATTTACTCTCCAAGAACTGCTTGCTGGTCTTGATAACTGATCTAGACACGTCCTCAATGGAAGTATTCTCCCTAACATACCAATCTGGTGAGCGAAGTGGCTGCCGAGCAACTTGATCTTTGACATATGAATTGAGCAGAACTTCTCCGTAATCATTTGATAGACCGTCAACATCCTTTGATAGGTAGTCAGAGAGTTGAGTAATAGTGAGTCTGCAGTAGTGATGGCAACGAACCTCGAATTCATTCTCGCAATTAGCCTAAAAGTCTTCAAGAGCTGGCTTATGTGCAATCCCTCGCTCCAACTTGGCTGCATATTGACCCAAAGGATCATAGGAACACCTCTCAACATGGAATTTGAAACTGAATCTCTCAAGTTCGTTCGTCATAAACTTGCAATCTGCGGCAGTTTTGCATGTGAAAATACCCAATCCGAAAGGAAAGGAAACTACAGACTTATGGCGACTGCGAAGAAAAGAGTGAACGTGTTGAACTTGTCTGAGAAACTCCATGAAAAGGATCTTGTTTGACGGGTACCTTGGTAACATTAGAGGCTCTTCGACGTATCCATAAACCCGGATGTATGTGAAAGTAGGGAATTGGATAAACATATCCGCCCAAGTCTCCATTGCTGATTTTGCCTCTGCAGAAATCCGGATGTGCATTTCGTTGTCGAGATCCCTGATTGTCTTCATGAAAAAGTGATTATTCATTGCCCTGAAATCCTGTTCAGCTTTAGAAAACTCCAACTGAGAGTAGTACTCGTGAACACGCTGAACACTAAGAGTCCCGTTAGTCTTCAGGTGTCTATAACTGCCTTGAGATGCAACTAAGTAGACCAAGTGAGGTACCATGTGAAACTCGTGAATCTTGAGGAATCTAGTAATCTGTTGATGAAGGTAATCACTAATCAACATGGCCCAGTCAAAATGTTCTGTGCCATCAAGGATCCTAGAAATGATGTAAAACATCCATGGTCAGAAAATGTTTGCTTCTTCCCGACCTGTAACTCGATTGAGTAGAGTTATCAAAACAACAACCTCGTCCTTGAATTCACCACGACCAATCTTTTTAGGCATGTTAGTCTTCTGAATCTTCAACCATCTCTGAGCAACCTTTCTTTGTGAACGTTCTTGATCTTCATTCCATATCTTCTCACAATCCTCAATAATCACAGTGAAATTATCTGAAGGAGGAATAGCAAAGCATTTCTCTACGTCCTTTGGCTTAAGACTGCATATGACTCTCCCATCAGCTGATCTGATTTGTTGTGTAGACGAGTCGTAATGCTTGATGCAAGCAAGAACAAACTCGAGATCGAAAGTTGTGATGGGAATAGATCCTGCCGCTAGCAACCCAAAACGTTCAATATTCTTCAGTGTATTGCCGCTAATACCCTCTAAAGCACTCAGATTGATCACAGGATAGACATGACCTAAGTCTGTATCAGTGGTTTTCACAAAGTCATGCATTAGGACCGATTTGGTCTTGTAATCTATAGGATTGTACTGCATTTTGAAAATGAGGACTTTTGACTGTGAAGTTGGGTATGTTCGGACAACTTTCCGAAAAAGGCTGAAAATCTTTGGACAAGGCTAAAAATAGCATATGGCGGGAAAATTTTCCGGATTTTTTTTGACACGTGGGTTTTGTGTAGAATCAAATTCTAAGACAACCCAGATCAATAAAAATTCCAAAAATTGAGTTTTAGCAAGGCATGTGGAGGTTTTTTAGTCGAGAAAAATACTAGTTCTAGAGCTCGCTTGGGGCAATTTTTCCCGAGAAAATCTGGAACATGGGTTTTATGCAGAATAGAAATCTAAGGCAACCCAGATAGCTCGATTTTGGAAAAGATGTGTTTCTGACCCACATGCAAAGAAATTCTCGGAAAAAAGCACAGAGCTTTAGAATAAAAGCTACAAGGCAATTTTCTCAGAAAAATCGAAGACATGGGTTTTGATGCTGATGCTGAAGTATGTGAACCCAGATGATCAAACTCTGAAAATTTTGCCGTTTTCTTTGACATGCGAAGAATACCTAAGACGAGAATAGAAGAAATTAGACAAAAGATAGAAGTTTGTTTTTGTTTATTCAGCTTCTGTAGAAAATCGCCTATGGTTGACTGGAATTTGATGAACCCTGCATGCAAATGAAAAATGAAGTTTGGAATATCCTTCCTCTGAACAAACTGGATCGTTGCTACGAAGAACACTAAAATTTGACACTTGTAGCACCTTCAAAGTCTTGTTTGCTCAAGAAAGACATTTTTCTTTGCTTGGGATGAATAATAATGGACGCCTAAGTTTGAATAAATAGGCTCTCTCATCAAAAGCGTGGTAAATGCATGCAAATCCTAAAAATGGTGCTTGGCTTATGATTGGACCTCAAAAAACCCACGCCTAGCCTATGATTGGCTCTCAAAACAGTTAACTGATGATCAATATGCCCTAAATAAAGCGCCATGCTTTAATATTTGACATAAAATAAATCGCCATCTTCAAGACTTCAGTTAAAAATCCCAAATAAAGCACCTTGCATTAAAGCTTCAGTTAAAAATATTAAATAAAGTGCCATCCTTTGATATCTTGAGACAAATCTTGACATGCACCATGCATTAAAGCTTCAGTTAAGTCTTGACATGTGCTTCAGTTAAGTGAACATGCGAAATAATAACTCAACATGCAAACCAGTTAACTGGACATGCAAATCAGTTAACTCAACATTCAAAACTGAAAAAGCACCTGACATGCAAAGACGTCAACTGAAGATGACAACCCATAAATCGTTCGCTTCAATTGAAATTTGAAATTCAAATATTGAAATAATATTTAAAATTCCTCTTTTAGGGTGCACAAGTCATCTTGAGTTTGAAAAATCAACTTTGACTTTTGGCGTTTTTCTTCATACTTAACCATTTTTCATGAAAACTGGATTTTGAACCTCTCCGGAGCCTCTGTTCAATCCTTGACACTGATTGATTGACCTCACCGATTGATTGGCTTACAGTTGCATTGCAGAGCATGACAAAAATTGATCAAAACACTCCTTGAGATTGCAGACCACAAAACTGAGATCTGAGGGCTCAAAAATCCAAGCGCCCTTTGCTAAAGCTGCGCTTTTTCTCAGACTTAGCCAAATTTCCTCCATCTTCATTCTGTACGAAGGCAAAATTGAATCCTCCATAACTTCTGTTTAACAAACTTTCAGGACTAGATAACTGGCTGATTGCGGAGTTGGCTTCATTCCACAAAACAACCTCAAGAGAGCACTTCCTCAGAAAACATCATCTGGGGGTTGAAAATCAAGGGTGCCTTTTGAAAAATGTGCTCTTTTCATCCCAGAGAGCCATTTTCCAAACTGGCCAAAATATCACTAAAACTCTGGCCATAGGCTGTTGAGTCAACTTCTGATTTGACGGAGACAGCCAACCAAGAGATGAATGTAACATGGTCAGGATGAATACCTGAGATCATTAGAAAGAAGGCATTCAAGGCTCCAGAAGCTCAAGTGCCTTTTTCAAAATGTGCTCTTTTGCTTTTTCCTTGATATTTTGACCAAGATTTAACCTCGTTTTGACCTTTGGCTCAGGCAATTCAACAACTTAGATTCACCCGCTGACGGATGCATTGCGAAGCCTGAACAAATGTGAGACGAACATCCTAGGTGTCGTTTGATCAAAAACCTTCATTTGATCCCTCAAAAAGATGGGCACCTTTCTCAAAAGCTGCGCTTTTCCCTCCAGTGTTAATCATTTTTCACCTTCCTCGTTTCTTGGTGAATTCCTCGTAACAAGTGCTGAACATATCTTTCAGGCTGGTTGGATAGCTCATCGTGAAGCTGACAGTATTCCTGACAAATCTTCTTGGAAGTGACAAGTCTCAAAACTGACATCTGGGCCTCTAAAAACTAGGGCGCCCCTGGTCTCTAGGGGCTCTAGTGCTCCAAAGTTAGAAATTTTTTGATGATCTTCATCCTAGCAAAAAATCTCCTTCGAGACGAAGCATTACTTAGCACTTATCTCACCAGAAATTCTCCATTTGAGCATTTTAGGCTTGGATTTCAACATCTGACATCTGGCCATCTGCCATTGATGACTCTAGAAATCTCATCTCTCCATCTGAAAAAGTGAAAACTACCCACTAGACTTAGATTGAGTATTAACTGAATTTGACTTCACCATTGTGATCGTGAAGCAAAATAAGCCAATCAAAACAATTTTCAGTCAATTCTGACAAGTTTCAATTTTTTAGGGTTTCAGGACCTGAAAAAGGAGCTTAAAAAACCCTAATTTTCAATTTTTTCAAATTTTACCAGTATCTTCTAGACATCAAACTGACGCAAAGTCCATACCTGACTTGCCCAAAAACAACGTTTTGACCTTATTTTAACAAGGTTAAGACTCATTTAGCAAAATGCCTTAATGAACCAAAAAAATTTGGTTTGTGTACAACAGGTAGCCAAAGGGTTCTCACAGACAGAGGAAATTGACTATGAGGAGACTTTTGCTTCTACAACCAAAATGAGTACTATTCGGCTTGTCCTTGCTACAGCAGCTCAATTTGGTTGGAAAGTCCATCAAATGGACGTCAAGAGTGCGTTTTTGAATGGTGATCTCCAGGAAGAAGTCTATATGACTCAACCTCTTGGTTTCAAGG
>VDFB02340679.1:0-163775 GCA_007258455.2 Sequoia sempervirens | reverse complement strand
AATGTGGCAAGCAGCCCATATTGGGAAGGTTTGGTGAATGCCCTTACAATTGCAGGAAAGGGGTTTAAGACCCCATTAGCTAAAGATTTGAGTGGGCCATTGCTAGAGGAAGTCGTAAAGAATACACGGCTTGTGGTTGATGAGCAAAAAAAAATTTGGCGAAGAAAAGGTTGCAACATTTTATTTGATGGGTGGACAAATGGACAAAATAGAACTCTCCTAAACTTTTTAGTGGCCTCTAATGGTGGATTGGTGTTCCTAAGATCAATAGATGCCTCCCATGAAGTCAAAAATGCTAAGACTTTATGCAATTTATTAGATGTGGTGGTCCAGGAGGTTGGAGTTGATAATGTCCAAATTATCATGGACAACGCAGCTGCATATGTAGCTGCAGGTAGACTACTTATGGAGAGGTATCCCACAATTGCATGGTCTTTGTGTGTTGCACATTGCTTGGACCTATTGCTAGAGGACATTGGGAAGATTTCATGGGTCAAAAGTGTGGTTGAAGATGCAAAAAGTGTTACAAAATTTATCTACAACCATACTTGGGTGCTTTCTTTAATGAGAAAATTCACAGATGGCAAGGCCATTGTGCGACCTAAAGTAACACGATTTGCTAGCCACTTCCTCACATTGCAAAGCATTCTTGGTGCCATTGGTCATCTCAAGCAAATGTTTGTGTCCGATGCTTGGAAGGAGTCCTCATTTTCCACTAGACCTGAAGGGGAGAGGATTGTTGCCATAGTTTTTTATGAGACATTCATCAAAATTGGAGAGGAGTTGATGGGGGTAAGTAACAAACACAAAAAAATATATATATATTATACATGATAATCTATTTGCTGTTTTTATTTTTTGAGGGGTTAATTTTGTTATAATTTAACATTTGTTTTCATATTTTTAAGTGATAGAACCTTTGGTGAGGGTTCTTCGTATGGTGGATGGAGAGGGCATGCCAATGGGTTTCATCTATGAGGCCATGGATTGGGCCAAAGAGGCCATATCACATCACTATGGCGGCAACAAAAGGAAATATGAAATCATTTGGCGCATCATTGATCGGAAATGTTCAAACCAACTCCACCAACCGATTCAAGTCTTTGCCTACTTCTTGAATCCGAAGTTCTACTTCTCGGACACATTTAAGGCGGATGAGGAGGTCATGGAAGGTCTTGTCACATGCATTGATAGGATGGTGCCTAATCGTGAGCTGAGATATAAGGTGCTTGATGAGTTGGAGGTGAGATTTGTTACATATTATTTATGAATTTGCAATGTTGAGCCTTGACTATCTATAAATTTTCTATATTTGATTTACTTTTTCTTTTATCTATTCAAGGTCTACAAGGGTGCAAAGGGGAGACTCTTTTCCTCCCAACAAGCAATTGAAAGGAGAGGAAAACAACAACTAGGTAAAAAATGAAATTAGAAACTTGATTCTTACATATAGATTTTTTACTTTATTCTTATTTCTTAATACTTATATGTTTTAAACATGTTTTTGTAGATCTATGATGGGAGAACTATCGTGCTAGCACGCCAAATCTTCAAAAGCTAGCCATACGTGTCTTGTCGCAGCCATGCAGTGCTTCTGGGTGTGAACGTAATTGGAGTTTATTTGAGAACATTCACACAAAGAAGAGAAACAGGTTGACTCGGCAGTGCCTAAATGATTTAGTTTTTGTTTGGTACAACCTTCGCCTTCGAACTAGAAAGGTGGAGGGTGTTTCACATGAGTCCATCGACTTGGATGACATTGATCCATATGGTGAATGGACTGTTGATGAACAAAATGATGAGGCTGATGTCTTCCTTACTAATGAGGATCTTGCTGAATTAGAGGGAGCAGTAGTAGAAGAAGAAGAAGCAGCAAGATTGGATGCCATGGAGGAGGACAAAGACACATTTGAATATCAAGAAACCACTGGCACTACTCAATCTCCTAGTCCTCGCTTGGATACTAGAGCACGGGCACCTTCTAGTTCTAGGCCTTAAAAATTGAGTACCATTGGGAGGGGAAAGAGGAAGATGTAGATTATATGTGGTTGTTACTGTTTTCCTCTTTTTGACATGATTATATGTAAACATTTATAAACTTATGATGCTGTTATACATTGAAACTATGAGTATTTGATGACTATGAATGATGAAATTTCAATTATTGAGTGTTTGATGATCATATGACATATGTAATCTTTGAATTATGAGTGTTTGATAATCAAATTAGGCTCTTATGTTCTCTAAATGCATTAATTTGTTCTTGTTATTTTGTAAAACTACGGTTTTTTTTTTTTTTGCTGAGTCCTAGCCGAGTTTTTTCCCGAATCCGAGTCATATTTTTGGTTTGCTGAGTCCACGCCGAGTCCGAGTTTTCCAACTATGGTTCAAACTAATGAATTTTTGGAGATTACTAGAGATTAAACCATTTCCGTTAAAATGATGAAGTCTCTGTAAGTGATGATTGTGGCAATGAATAAGTTCTAAACTGCTAACGAAAATTGCTTGGAGCTGCAAAAAGAATATATTGATAAGTAAAGGGATAATGATGAAAGTTCAAAGACAAGTTTTGGAGCACCTTTTGCTAGATCTTGTCATTTTCTGAAAGTAACAGTTAATGTTATGAAATTGTGCCTATAAGAAAACAGATATGGTGGCACAGTTGTTACAAGGCTTTGTCTTATTCTTTTCTGTCATCTAAAAGATGTATGATGCTGACCAATGAAAATTGTGTTTTCAACAATCACGGAAAAGAGACTTTTCAAATGTGAATTGATCCTTGGAAAAGGGAAAATGATATCCTAATCAGCACCTATGAAAATAATGCATGGCAAGGGGAAGATGATACTACAATGCTTTACAAAACATTGTGAGTATTAAAATCGTGCCTAATGTAAATATCAAATAAAGAGCACATTTGAAAGATTTAGTCATTTTGTAAAGTGACCGTTATTAAAGGAAAATTGTGCCTATTAGAAAACATATATAGCAGGTGCAGTTTTTTTACAAATCAATAAAAGTCTAAAATTGCACCATAGAAGACTTGACTGATAAAAGATGACTCAAAAAAGACAGGAGTGATTGGTTTATCTCATACCTATTTAGTACAAAGAAAATAAAATTTTGTGTGAGTAAATTGCACCTCTTTCAAACTGGCTGATACCTTGAAAAATTACACACACTCTTCTAATTTCTGCTTGTCCAAAAATATGTCATTCTCTAAATTTTGCCATCTGCTAACATCAGGCACTGATATTTTTAAAGCTTTATTTCTGTACTAAATTGGCCAGGCAAGGATTCAAGATATAGTTTTGGTGTTTAAAAACTATAAAAACTAAAAAAAACGCCAGTGAAATTTTGGGATGAACTGACCAAGCTGAAGGTGATGTGAAAGTATATGAAGAAGCTATCATTCACTCAGAACTCACAAAGAAAATTCGCTTCTGCTGTCCTTAACAGCAAACAGATTTCCTTTTCTGTTTTCTTCAGGTTTCAAGAGTGTTTGAGTGGCCATATCAAAATATTTTTGGGAGTTGCAGCTGTTGGTGAATGATATTCACTCTCAACATTCTTCTATTCTTCATTGTCTTGATATGCAGATAAATCACCAAATGAATTATCAGATTCAGAACATTTGTTGTAATTTTCAGTCAAGATTTGATGCAAATAAAAAGAGTACTCAGAGTGATGAATTTCAACAAGGGATTGGTGTAAAGAGCAACAAAATCAACGAAGGATGTTCATATTTAAGGTATCAAAATTGAATTCTCATTGTTTCACTGTCATCAAAGCTCCAGAAGGTTTGTCACAGTCGAACTTTATCAAAACAGAGGATCTGCCATGAAAGCTTCATTGGAATCATTCAAAACCACCTTTCCAGAGAAGTTTATTTTTAACTCCTATTATTTTAAGCCATCACCATTTTTTAACAAAAGAGCATATTCTAAGTTTTACTATTTATAGCCTGTGCTATTTATAGCTTTATGCTATTCTTAGCATTCCCTATTTTAAGCCAAGAGTCAGCTAGTGTTAGAATGTTTATCTATAGATCAGTTGTCATGCGAGAGCTGTGAGCATTAGGGGATAATTTGTAATAAGTGTGATCATCAATTTGATTGACAATTGCATGTCTTAGGTTTATGTTACAACCCTTTTGTCTTGAACTCTTGAACAAGATTATGGCAATGAAATTATGATCATTATGTTAGTTGTGATTAACTACCATTCATGAGAATGTGAAATTGGGAAAATAATTTTAATTTCTATGTTGTAACTGCAAATATGAATGATTTTCTTATATATGTGTAAATGAATGTGTTCATGAGTTTATATTTAAATATATATAAATCAAGAACGGTCTAACCCTAATTCTTTTTGTCAAATGGTTGCAGGATAGCCAACACCTCGAGGGAAAGGGAAATATCATCAAGGAGATGTCGTAGTTAATAAAGGATCAAAATTATCATCAAGCCTCGAGTTGGTGTAAGATAGCTATATTGAAGTCATAACCTTGGTTGAGTATCACCTAATTAAATAATTATCAAAACGAGTCAAATTAGTTTGTGCATCATCGTATATCTCTAGGAGTCTTATAATTCATTTTATGCTCACCTTGGGAATTATTATTAATATAAAATATTAAAGTTAAAATTAGAAGACAATCTCTTAAGCCAATGGTTAAATATTAAGGTTTAAATAAAAAGAAATTGTTGGGCGATGGTAACTCCCCGCCGCCTTACCACCACTCTTTTGAAACGTCCAAGAGAGTGAACACATGCAGCCGCGCGCTCAGGGAAATCTTGGGGACTCAAGTGTTTGAGGAGGTTTCTCTTTTAATCGGTGTTCTCTCTCTCTCTCTCTCTCTCTCTCTCTCTCTCTCTCTCTCTCTCTCTCACTTTTGGCATTGGCAATTTTCCTTTCATTCTTTCCGCATCACTAGAGATTCTTTCCACTCTCAATCGAACTGCAACTTCACTCTCTTCTCTCTGTCAAGCATCTTCTGATAATAGTTGAGCGTCTTTTTCATTATCGGGTTGGCATTCGTTCTCCTAGTTCGGCCTTCTTAGTTGGCAGCTTAGGCCAAGTGTTTTTTGCTTGTTCCACATTTTGTGCGTCTCCATCGTTTCTTTCTATCAACGAAGCAGCTCTTGACGCCCAAGCTGATCGTGGTGGCAAGGCATCAAATAATTTGCCAAGCTATAGTCGTCTTGCCAAGCATGTAATGAGAATCTTTTATTGATAATACTTATCATCGAAAGAGCCATATTTGATCTAATAATCATCTTATTGAAAAGTAGATTCGTTGTATTTCTTAGTATTGTTGAAATAACAATGAAATCAGTTCTTGCTAATTACTGGAACATGTCCGATAGAAGACTCTTTCTTGTATGATCCTGTGTAGTATTTTGCACTCAAGTTACTCTTCCTTAATCAAATATGAACTTGAACGTTGGTTCGAGCTTTCATTTAATGCTTTGTGGTCTAATCCGCCATTGTCTTAGCCGAAGTCTTCTTTACACTCTGTTCTTGAATTCCTAAGTTGGAACTGTGCCTATCTCTCTTTCCAATCCGAGTCCATTTAATCTGGAGAATCCTTCGTGGGTGACAAGTCTCTTTCTATCTCTCTTTATATGTTTAAGTAAGCAGATTATTCTTTTAAGATGAGAAATGATAACAAGCCAAGTCTCTCTCTATTTATGCCTTAAGTAAACAGCTTAACCTTAAATCAAGAGGAATGATTTGGAACCAAGACATTGTAATATAAACCATAGAATCTATGTTACCAGGTTTGCCCCTGGGAAGCCTGGGTATGATTCAAGTTCGGTCCGGGTTCGAAATTCGGGTCCGGTTCGATCAAATACGCCCTGGGTTTGGAATTCTCACTGTGGGTTCGACCAGGGTTCGAAACCTTGACTGTGGGTCTGGCCAGGGTCCGTTTTCTTCGAACCCGGTTCGAACCCAAGTAGAATTTACCATTGTAGAGACAATAAAAGTCATGAGATTTACCATTGTCTTAGATAAAAGGTAAAATTACAGTTTAGTGGCAAAGAGAAGCCTCACAGTCATTGACACATCATTATAAAAAGTTCATGTTGGTGATAACCGGTTTGAGGTACCAAGGATAGTTTTTGTTCCTATGGACATTATGATTAAGTGCATAGATAATAGACATGAAGTAAAATACTTCTCATACAAAACATGTCAATAATAGTCAAACTACAGATGATACTAATTATATGAATCATTTTTCTATAGGAGGTTTGTTGACGACCATAAGGCCTTCCCGATTGTTTGTGCTTTGAAGTTGTGAACCATTGATAAAAAAATTCACTTTCAGGTGCCTATTACAGGGTCAACATGGTTTGCATTCACCAAAATTCTTTTGGACAAATCAATTACCGGTTTGAGGTCTAGGATGACAACTAGGATGGCAATTGTGGCAGATTTCTGTGCCAAATTGGAAATAGCAATCACTTCAAAAGAGGTTAGGAATTGGGTTGAACTTCTTCTGCTCCTTCCAGAGCAGGGAAAAGTGGAAGAAGATGATGACCCTAATGCAGAGGATGAAGAGAAGGCATCGGTGCATCAACTCCATCTATTACTGTGGCATTTGAGTCAAAAATCAATGGCTTGAAAGAGGGGGTTTCAGCAATTATTGGTGATATTGAGGAGCTTACCTCCTTCTGCCAGGATCTACAACTGGTGATCAAATATCTGTTGGTGTCTCATAGATTGTTGTCTTTACTTAGAGGTATGCTGAATTGGGCCATGAAAAGGTCTAAAATTAATCATGGTGTTAAATTTGAAAGTCTCTATAATCCTGTTGGAGTTGATGCTGAAGCAAGAAGTGGTTGCTGGTGATGGTTGGTGTGGCAAGCTGAAAAGTGAAGACATGGGCTCTGATGCTATTATTGGTGTTAGTAGATGGGGTGTATCCTGACCTTCTTGAAGGATTTTGGACTCTAGGTCTGATGGTTTTTGGTCCATGCTATGACATTTGAGTATAAAGTGGTGGTGTATTTTTGCTATGTTATTTGACTATTAATATGGTGGTGTATTTTGAACTTAATTACTGCTGCAAATATGTATATATTTCTGATTTTTATATCTTTTTGTATTACCGAACCCAAAACGAACCCAACCCCAAAAAAAAAATTTCCCGAACCGGCGATCCAGGTTCTCAAACCCGAACCCAAAACCGAACCGGTAACTTAGTGTTACAGTTTAGTGGAAAGGTAATTTGTAATAAAGCTTGCAATCATTTAATCAAGCTATCCTGAGAGTAGATCAGTTAATTTCCTTTATTTATTTTCATGCAATTGCTCTGCAAACTGTATAAATAAGTGTTATTTTGCACCTTGATGGCTAGTAGTGATTTTCAAGCTTGCACAGAACTGAAATTGTTGTTCATTGAGTTCTGAGTTTTGATATTCAATTGTTTTTTGTGTTGATTACAATTTGATAATGATTGTAAGCTTTGTAGTGTAACTACTATTGAAAGAAGTCTTGCAACTTTGAGTGTAATTCTTTCATCCTTAATGTTTTTGTGTTTCCAATTTAATCTTGTTTAACTTATGACCTTTTATCTCTGCATTTAATTGAGAATCATAAATGTCATTTAGTTGTGGTAGATTGTTTTCTGCAATAGATAGATTCATAAACAAAATCTCTTATCTAGTGCAGAAGAGTTGAATCGCCTTGTGCCCTAGAATAAGAAATTAAAAAATAGGTTCCTGGAAAATAAGGGGGTTGAACTCCCCAACATAAGGCATTCTACAAGGTGCCAATTAGAACTAATTAAGGCAGATATAATACTAGTCCAAGAAACAAAGCTAAAAAACAAAGAATCAAAAAAATTCCTCAAATATCACAATAGGTGAAACAGAAGCATGGTTACAATGGGTTGGTGCTTAAGGAGGAATTATAACTATTTAGTCACTCGACTGTGTCAAACTTGAGGTAATGGCTCAGGTCAAATTTAGCCAGCCAGTAAGGTTTCCAACATAATATCGTATTTGAAGCTTTTTATTTTCAATGTGTATGGACCATCCAATTATATGGAAAAAGCTATGGGGACAGATTGCTGCGTATATGGGAAACTGGGAAAAGGAATTTAGTTATTTTGGGCAGAGATTTCAACTCAATTCTAAGTTAGCCAAATAAGAAAGGGGGTGCTTTAAGACTAACAAAATCACAAATTGACTTCAGTAATTTTATCAACAATATGTGGTTAATGGATGTCAAACCCAAAAATGTCACATACACATATACCGATAGGAGATTGTGGTTTAGTAACATAGCTCAATGCCTAGGTAGATTCCTTATTAACAGCAGCTGGCTGCTCTCCCCAATCATTTTTTATATTGAAATTTGTCCCATCTCTACCTCAGACCATTATCCCCTTGCATTATCCATCTCAGAGGATTTACACCATATAAGTGCTCTTTCAAAACAGAAAAAAATGGTTTAGAGACGAAAACTTCATTGAACTGATCAAAACCTGGTGCAAGGAAACCAAGGTCTAGAAAGGGGCAAAAAAGTTTGAATTTGCCAAGAAACTGATATCCTTCAACAACCACTTCAAGCAGTGGTACAAAGAATCTTTCAAAAATATATTTGTGAAAAAAGAAAGGGTGGAAGACAAGCTTGCTAGATTAAATGAAAAAAAATTTACAATGTTCCACTGGGATGCGTCCCCTCCAAAAACCCCGTGTTTCCGAGACAGGGACATCTCAGAGACTTAGGGGGGATGTCCCCCCACCAGCCCGCCACCAAAGTTGTCATCTCCGAAACGCCGACAAGACGTCGGGGACTCTAGAACATACCCGAGACATCCAAGGAACTCCTAGGAGTCTCCTGACCGTCTCAAGGACGCCCAGAAGTCTCCTCTGGCCAGACGACAAAAAAGCAATTTAAAAACAAAATCAATTTTTTCTTTGACCTTCATGCCCAAGGTTGAACCCTAATGGCCTATATGCTCCACCCAAACCCCACAAAGTCTATAAAATTGCCGCCTTTACTCATTTTAATTCAGAAAAACAAATCAACAAGAAGCTAATAGTCTAAGTGTGAGAATGAGCTGCAAGTGTATGGTGAAAGAGTGAGAATGAAGAGCAAAGGGTTTAGGAGGAGCAAGAAGAGGAGTGATGCTAAGTTAATGTTCACTTCAAAATTCAAATGTTTAAAACTAGTTTGCCAAAGTTTCATTTGTAATTCTTATACATCTTTTTATAACTATTTTTTCAAGTACTATAAGTATTTTAGCGCTGCCCCCCCTCCCACCACCGTCCCCTCACCATCCCCAAACTTAGGCCCTTGGTCCCCCCGACCCCACATACCCATGTCCCCCCTTCAGAAAACTTCATGGAACTATGAAAAATTATCAAAGATGTTATGCTTCAAGAAGAATATATAATTTAATATAATGTGATCACTATTTTTAACAACATGATGTGTATATTTTTAGTTCTTTTATGGATCAAAAAGTTACATAATTTTTTTTCAAAATTCATCATCGGGCCAAAGGGAAGAAACCCAAGCCAATGGCATTCAGCTCTTCACATATGCACAATCTATTCTACTTTAAAATTTGAAGCCAAGAATACCAACAAACATATGGAAAATAATGGCAATAGAGTGTAGAATGGAATAAAAGAATTTGACCTTCAGTTTATTTCGAAGTTCATTTTCCTCCAAATCTCTCTGCAAAGTTTCAGCTGATAATCTTCTCTTGCTAGCCTCAAGTTCTTTTTCCAATTTCACAATCTGTTAAAATCCAATGCATGGCAACAACCTTTTAGTATCAATTTCTCAAAGGATATATAAAAACTTTAAAACACTGATTGAAGAAGAAATAATAGGCACGAAAGCCTCTTAAGCATACATGAACTAATTGTTGTTTGGGAACAGGTTCCTCAACAACTAAGGACTGCCAATTTCCCTAATACAAAAAATCCTCCAGTTTATTTGATGTTGTCTATCTTGATGATAACTGAAAAAACTTCACTGGTAACTCAAGTTCTTAAGTTGAGAGGATCAGTTATGATTTAGAGCTCTTTCTGTTACTGATGATGGAGCTAATGGATCATTAAAGATAAAACAGATATTTTTGGGAGACCGCTATTGTTAAAATTAACAGCGCTAACCCACACTTATAAGTTCTACATTATAACTAGGAAAATAGGAAAAAAATGCTAATATAATTTGAATAACTGAAATAATCAAACAATAAGAGGTGAAGATTCCATAGGTATAAACCAATACACAAGAAAATATCTTCGAAAAGAAATCATGACTGAAAAAATTTGACAACACACCCCAGCTACAAAGCTTAGAAAATAAATCTCAAAATGACAAAAACAGATTACAAACATAATCCCTCAACATAATTGACAACCAAACTGTTCTAGCTAGGACCATATCTAGAAAGATGCGACAGACAACATTTAAGATAGCAAAATTAAAAGCATAATTATCTATAAAGAAGCAGGATGGCCTTATTTCAGTACGTCAATGTATTTTTTAGTTTCTTATGGTCTCTAAAATATTCCAAACGTCTATGCTATTTAGGGATCCATGTCTTAATACACTTACATCTACAACAATCTAAGATATTTGTATAATCTGTAGATCCAAGGGAAACACTAAATGCTAATAATTGAATTCAGAACATAAGAGAAATGATCATGCACACTATCTCACAATGCAATGGAACATCATTAATCAAATGGATCAAAAAGATTATATTTGGACTGCATTACATGCACTGATAAGAAAAAAGCATAGTTCACAATGGGTGAATGGACCATAACAGGAGCCCTGTCATGAATTATAATGTAAAGTGAGCCTGTGATACTACTTTTGCTCATAATGTAACACATGATGCATGCTTCAAAGTTAAGTAGGAAAAAGATAAGAGAATACGTAATGTCAATTCAATAGAAAAATTAATGGTACAGGAAAAGGATATGTAAACAAGATTATAATTTATTAAATAAATTCTGCTTACATGGGCTTGAAGGTTTATATTTTTTTCCATCTTCATCTGTAGTCCTTTTAGGATGGTTTCTTCCAACGTCTTTATCCTGCAAAACACAGATTCAATATGTAAGTGGCAAATATAAATCTTTATGCTATTGATAGAAAACACACAAGACATAAACTAAAATCAATTTTTTTATTCAGGCTTGTAGTAACCTTTCTTTCAGTTGATTATTTTCATCTTCTAGTTGCTTGTGACGAGTAGCATTAATATGAAAACTCCCACCATCAGGATTATTTTCATGTATAGAGCTTGAACCAAATTCACAACTGGCATTATCACTGTGTAAATTTAAGCTTGATCCAAGTTTAGCACATGCAATAGCATTTGCATTTGTGGAGCTTGAGTCAATTCCATCAATTGCAGTCCTTGTCGAAACCTAGATAAAAGAATTAAATGATTTTAGAAGATTTCCTTCAATAGTTATTTCTTAAAAAAGATCAAATGTTTCTCGAAGTTTCTATGTTTTTAGCATGCGGGGATGCATTTCTAGAGCAGCAAAAAATTCCAAAATTTTGGGGACAGCAGGTTATGGTATATATAATATATATTTATAGCTTTTCAATTGTATAACTATATTAATAAACATCATTATTAAACATTCTAAATATGGCTGAAATTCAAATAATAGTAGCATCTATAACATCAAACAACAAACATTGAACATTTAACATTGAAAAGTGAAATCCAAAATTCAGTGAAATTCAGAAATATGACTCTGAAATTTGTACATATGAATATCTGATTTTCTTATATGATATAATTAATGATCATGAAAATAAATGTGCAAATGCCCTATTTTTTATTTTTCCACAAAACATATTCTTTCATTTTTTCATCAACAGTTGCCGTGGGATGTGTTAAGATGTCCATAGCAAATGGGTGACATCTATGTCTTGGAGTGCTCCACCCCCACTCCCACCCCCTTAAAAAAGCCTCCCAGAAAAGTCATAACAAACCCAAATGTGAGAAAAACTAAAAATCAGAGAAAAAGGGGATGAGGGAAGGGAGAAATCCCCAAAACACCAGAAAAGTCATAACAAACCCAAATGTGAGAAAAACTAAAAATCAGAGAAAAAAGGGATGAGGGAAGGGAGAAATCCCCAAAACACCAGAAAAGTCATAACAAACCCAAATGTGAGAAAAACTAAAAATCTGAGAAAAAGGGGTTGAGGGAAGGGAGAAATCCCCAAAACACCAGACATTCAGGAGCACAACAGAGGGCAGGGGTCATGCTCATTGCTCCCTGTTTCCCTGAATGAAGTTGCTATAACATAAAGAGATATAGTTTTATAACATATCCCTCAAGTAAATAGAGACAAGTTACCTGGAAATAACAAGAGTCAAAATGAAAAGATGTCAAATAAAATATGTATTAGCCTCTAAGGGCTACAACAGAGTTGATCAAAACTTTAAATTGCACATTCTAGAGGGTTACAAAAGTTTGGCATTCATCTGCTGCCTCAGGCGGTGAGTTGATCTTGTTGTAAGAGGAATTGACACACAAGGTTTCATTAACAATGTAAAGAGAAACCTTTTGACATCAAAGAGTGCAAAGAACTTAGTATTAAGCCATATATGCACAATAAACAGAGGTAGGTTTAAAGATGAGAAGTCGAACAGATTTGGTCAATATCCTCCCTATCAAAAACTTAATACCACCCCCTTAACAAGTAATGCAATAGTAAAATCTAATTAATAAAAGGTGGCTCTTGGTTTCTTTCTCTGGCATGCTGGTTGTGCATGATGCTCGGTTATAGTCCTTTTTGCTGATTGTATAAATGGTTTTTTTCTCTTTGGGAGGGGGGGCCTATCAAAACTCCATTTGCTAATCAAAAAATAAAAAATAAAATGTAGTTCTCACTAAATTCTTTGATTAATAGCAATGCGCAAGGGCCAATCACAATACTGAAGGATAAAAAAATGCAATATCCAAATATGCGTACACATACCAGTGTTTATGTGACCATTTTTTTCTTACTTTGACCTAGTGCATTCATTTATGATTTGTAGACTTATACTACCTTGTAATAAACATTCTTGAGAATATCAAGGTAAGTGTTAACAGGATGGTTGTGCCCTATGAGATGTATTTTCACTGTTATTTTTGTTGTTCATTCCAACAATTTCATTTTTGCCCACATGCAGACATTGATAAATATAAATTCCCTTTCTTTGGCCTATGAGGCAAGCACTACATGTTCACAACTTCTTCAAACATAAAAAATTTCTTACTGTTTCTTTCTCAACATAAAAGGTCTCCTGTGTTCACAAAATTTCACTCTTTGCTAATATGTATATTTGACCACACCTATTACCTCAAGGTTACAGGGGCGCCAAATTCTGTATCAAGCATATCTCAATGGACACTTACTCAATTTGCACCATATCCACCCATGGCTTCCTTATGAAATCCAATGGTTTTACTTTTTCAGCATCAGAACAATACATTTGAGGCAAAAAGTCCAGAGGCATTAGATTCTTACCTGTGAACAATACATGTTCGATTCAAAGTGACACCTCCTTTTCCATGATCACTTTATTACTTCTAATATTTTGGGTAACATTGAACTCCTTTATCCAAGGAACCAATATAAGAACTTATGCTCACCAAACACAAGTTATCAAGTGCACAAACACACAGTGCAATTTCTTCTAAACAATAAGGTGATTATAATAGTGTTGATCCCATTAGAGATTTAAACAATAAGCCTAAGAAACTAGAAAAGATTGTGTAATAACTTCAATATCAGAAACAAATCTTTAGTTAACCTGACAAACCAGTCTCTAAGAATATCAATTCCTGCAGGTTATATGACAGTCCAAGATGAGTTTGACAGTAAATATAGGTTTAAGCATTGGATAATGACTATCACACCCATATGCATCCATTTAACAAATGAAAATGTGCTCAACAAGCATATCACTATAAACAAAACTCTATTTTCTCTGGCATTCAAATTTCTTTATGTGCTAAATTGAACACTAAGATTAAAGATACAACTATGAATAATAAAATGCAAAAAATACTAGTACCAAAGAAGGAACTAAACAAGTACTTTGAGATGATTTGAAATTCACAAAGTAGACAAACTACATATACATTAACATACAAAAAAAATACTAGCCCCAAAGAAGGAACTAAACAAGTACTTTGAGGTGATTTGCAATTCACAAAGTAGACAATCTAAATTTTCATAAACACGGATAAATATAAGACAAACAAGAGAAATACAGACCTGTGACATTTGTGCAGTAGCAACGACAGAATCCAATTCCCTGTTTATTTGATCCAAATGTACTTCATTGGGAGGTCTAGATGTCGGAGCAGATAATAAAGATGCAGAAAAATGTGAAGGTTCACTTTCTGGTAAGTATAATCCTGAATTGGTAGGGGAAGTGACTTGTAGTTGTTCAGGATGCTCTAAGGGAATGGAATGGACCTCAATGGGAGGTCTAGAGATTGGAGAAGATACTAAAGATGCAGTAAAATGTAAGGGTTCACTTTCTGGCATGTATAATGCTGGAGTAGCAGGGGAAGTTTCTTGCAGTTGTTCAGTATGCTCCAAGGGAATGGAATGGACCTCATGCAGTTGCTTATTTCCTATACCATGCAGTTCAGAGGAATTAGAACATATCTGTGGGGATTTTTCTTGTCCAGCAATATGACTGGTAGTTTGGAGGGATCCTTTCTGCAAATCTAGAGATTTGTCCATGAACTGTGGTTGCTCTGGAAGCTGTGAAGGAATGGAATGGACTTCATGTAGTTGCTGATTTTCACTAGCATGGAGCTCAAGAGAGTCCAAATGGCTTTGACAAGAATTTTGTCGTTCACCAATATGCTTTCTAGATTGCAAGGATCGTTTCTGCAAGTCTTCAGATTGCTTCATGACCTGCAGTTTCTCTGGATGATTTAAGGGAATGGAATGGACCTCAGGCATTTGCTGATTTTCTCTAGAATGCAGTATAGGAGATTCAAAATGTCTTTGAGGAGATCTTTGCTGTCTAACAATATGTGTTCTAGATTGCAGGGATTTTTTCTGCAAATTTTGAGATCTCTCTGCTGCCTGTTGTTGCTCCAGAAGCTCTGAAGTACTGGAATGGACCTCATTCAGTTGTTGAATTTCTCTAGCATGTTGTTCAGAAGAATCAAAATGCCTTTGTGGAGATTTTTGTTGACCAACAATATACTTTCCAGATTGCAAAGATATTCTCTGCAAATCTTGGGATTGCTCTGTTACCTGAAGTTGCTCTGGAATCTCTGAAGGAATGGAATGGACCACCTGTATTTGCCAATTTTCTCTAGAATGCAATTCAGGAGAACCCAAAGATATTTGTGGAGACTTTTGTTGTCCACCAATTTGCTTTCTAGATTGCAAGGATTTACTTAGCATTTGTGGTGATGGCCCTGCAGGCTGTCGGTGTTGAGTATCTTCATAGGGAGAGTTCATCAGTTCAGGAAGTATTTGGCATGAATCACTTTGCCTATCTGCTTGTGCAATATCACGATCAGATTGCCAACCTTCACGGACCCTACTTTCAATTTGCATCAGAGGAGGACTCGGATCTTTATCTAAAGGTAGAGGTTCTGCATCATTTGTAGAAGAGGACTTAAGAACTTCAGTTGACTTTGTCTCTGCAACAATACAGTCCATCACATCACACTAGAAGTCAAAGGAAAATCATATGTAATTTAATTAAAATATTCTACCACAGCAAGAGGAATGTAGACCAAAAAATAATGTCATTAGGACACTGCAAAAAAGATAAGTGTTTTACTGGCTTCACAGAGGTTCGCATCATATACAGAAATAGGAAGAACCTAACAGCAAAGCTTCCATTAAGTATACCTTTTGTGGCTAAGGGTGAATCCTTTTCAGGTTTCTGTTTATTCCTAGGAGCATAGCCAACTACATGGCAATTGGTTACCCTGAAAGTAGAAACCATAACCTCAATATAAGAATGCATATTAAAGCTATAAAATACATCTTTTTATCATGTAGAAAAGTGATATGATGCACAAACCAGTATTTTTTCTGCATTCCAATCAATCGAGATTCAAGTCTTGCCATGACAGTTGTGCGTTCAAACCCCTGCTTATCATGAGCAGGCTCAATAAAATTGGCCTCTAAAATACCTGTAGTGCAGAAGTTGCAAGCACCTAAATTTATTACAATTAAACATTTTGGAGAATTGCAACATAGATAAGAACCAAAAGTGCATTCAAATTATTTTCTGAACATCCAATACCCCAACATAGGAAACAAAGAAAAAAAAAGCATACCAATGACACCCCGCCCTTCACTTCCTGCAGGATTCCAGATCCTCCAGAATGGCTACAAAATTTTAACAAACAAGAATATGTTTGTCAAAAATACCAACAAAATTGTTAACTTTTTATTCATATAATTGTATGTCAATCACAAGCATCACTGATTAACAGTTTCAAAATTAATGTTATGTGTCCAACATAACAAACATAGACAATTAATCTTTTATCTTGATTCAAACACAGAAACTAGAACAAAAGATAAGCATATTAGGAGAATGCCATCATGCTTTCAAACCAAACCAAAATAGGTCAATGGGAATCAGAAAGTAAAACCAATAACAATTGCATGTGGGATCCAAAAAGAACTCCAATCCTAAAACAGACTAAAGACCACAAGCTACAAGCTAGGAGAACAAAAAGAAAAGACTCAAATAAAATAGGGTGGGTAGGCTCAAGAATCAACTTGCAATACTTACAATAGTTTTCAATATTCTGTATCTCTAAGACTCTAGGAAATGGAAGAAGCGACTTCAAGATGTAGAGTATTGATGAAGAATACTCATGAATTCTGAGCCCTTAAAACATATGAAGTTGGGCATGACACTTTGAAGGGCTGATAATGGAAAATCCTATAAATTCCTTTCCAAACTGGACATTAACATTATAACAGTTCATGTAGATAGCCTTGCAATATAATCATTGTCCCACAAATCATTAGTTAAAGACACATAGCCTGCAATTACTTTATAGTTGAGGTTAAGGTTAACAACAAATCTGCCCTCTGGATGAAAACTACCTTCAAAAAATTTCATTTAAGGAATAACATTTAAACCTTAATTAATTTGTGACACTTAGAAATTTAGCATGCAATTACTTTATAGTTGAGGTTAAGATTAACAACAAATCTGCCCTCTAGATGAAAACAATCTACAAACATTTCCATTTAAGGAATAACATTTAAAGCTTAATTAATTTGTGCAGTATTATGCTCCATAATGTGTTCCTACTGATCCCTGCAAAATGGGTGGATTAGGCTGTGCACATTTGGTTAGAAATCACACAAATTTGTGTACACGGTCCTGGCCATGGTCATACCCATAGTTGTAAAACTTTGGACTCAGCAATTACACAGCAAGCCCAAAAATTTAAAAAACTTGGGACTCGGCAATGACACAGCAAGCCCAAATATTTTAAAAACTTAGGACTCAACAAAAACTCAGGGAAAACCTTGGCAATAACTCAGCAAATGTATCGAGCATTTGAAAATAAACTTTTTTTTAAATATTCTTCAAAAACACACATTACTAAATTTATAGAACATATTACTGATTTCCATCATATACAAATCAAAATTAGAATTTAATACATATCATAGACTAAAAAGTAAATTCAACCTTTGAATACATATCAACTTCAAGTTTCAATATCAATTAAAATTATAGATCATAAATTTCATCTATGACTAACGTTCAAAAAAGCCTACTACCGTTGTGTGGGTGTTGTGGAACTGGATGGTATAGCCACAATATCCTCAATAGGAGCCTCAACAAGTGTCTCATACATTGTGATAAGATCAAGTTGTGTATACAAAGAACTTGCCCCTGATGACTCGCCAACCTTGCCTTCTGCCTCCTCATATGCTACCACATTCATTTCCCATTCAACTGCCTCCCTCTTCAAATCAATTAACTCATCATCAATTAACAATGGATCCACATCAACATGCTCAAGCTCAGCAATCCAAGATCAATGTCATCAAGGCCAAGAGTGTTATAAAGACCCTTGCAAAATTGGCCTTTAATTTTCAATTTTGCCCTCTCAAGAATTTCATCAAACACTTAGCTTGCAAAGTGCTTTCAGCTGGTAAATGTCTCTTGATTGATTTTTCTGTTTTAGATTGATGCCATGATGCATGAAAGGACTCTACAAACTTTATGCAAGGTAATTGTAAATGAAAACTATATGCAATGCAAGTTATTTCTGACTTCTTTTAGACTCCAAGAGGATTGATAATGAAGTGCAATTATCCAGCTACAACAGTAGTTATTCCGTCAACTAGTTCTCATGCAACTCCAAATTCTATTGAATGACTGTAAATGAAATACATCAACTCAAAGACATCTACAGCTAAGGGGAATTTTTTCAAACATATGTCAAGCAACTCAAGCTCCAATATATATATGGACTGCAAGCCTATTACAATGCCTTTGCCACTGATGATTACAACAATTTGCCCTCAAAAGAGATGATGACAATATAACCCAGCAATGCAATTACATAAGCTGTATGGACAGCAATATTTTATGATGTCTAAATGCAATTCTATCTACTGTGAAAGTCAACGACTATTGCAATGCAAAATGATTTTTAAATACAAATGTCTACATTGCAAGAACCTGGTCGTTGCCCTTGAAATGCAAGATGCCAGCTATGAAGACCAATCGAAACCTTCAAGAAATCGTCCCTTTGGCTGCAAGAAGGGATGCGCCCTGATTTCCAACATGAAACGACCCAACACAGACCAGCAAACCACAAATTCGAATTGTTCCTGATATTAACTGGCTGCGACTGAGGAGTCTTAGATGCATGACTTGTTTCCAGGCAGAATCGCATGAAAACCCAAAGCCTCAAACTGAAATTCGAATTGAATTTGTTGACAGAACTGTGCCCAGAAATTCCAAGGAGAAATCGGGATGAATGCATACAAAATGTGGCGCCCAGAATATATTAGATAAAATCCCACAATTTTATCAGTAATAAAATCGATTCCACCTATAAATTCTTCCTGCAGTATAAGCTGCAAATAATATCAAAGGTTCCAATGAAATCGAACTCAAAGATGACTGAATATTGATCTTCAACAATCAATTTGCTCTTATGCTCCAAATTTGGTCCCTGACCATTAAATTTGGAGTAATTGATCCAGCCAATTAAAAATATCAGTTGCAACAATAAACCAGCTGTTGCAAATGGAACAACCAATCTAGTAGACAATGATAACTGCAACAATACCTCAACTGCTGCAATTAAGATGATGCAATAATAAACCAGCTATCACATCAATTCAATCTTCTTCTTCAGGAGTGCAATAATACAACAACTATTGCACCAATCCAAATCCTACAATGAAGCACTTGTAGAAACCCTGGATGGATTTCTCCACAACCTCCAACTAGGGTTGATCTTTCACAACCGAACCTGGTATCTTAGAGTCTTCAAACCCTCGGACAAGCAAAGCATTCAAGCTTTCTTACCAAACTAGTAATGAGGATATAATCCAAGACATAAGCATGCTCAAATGCTAGGCCAACAGCTCCTTATAAAGATTTCTCAATGCCTTCCAACAAGCTTCTAGAAATAATATTATTTTATTCTCTTAAGCGACTTTATGATTTATTATTTTATTTTAAGTCACTTTATTAAACTAATTACATATAAAGTTATCTTATGATTTTAATTTATTGAAATAACTTTATAAATAATTAATTTAATACTTACTCCCTTATTTCTCCTATTTAGCCTTCGGGAATAAATAAAGGCTAAACGATCCTCAAAGTGGCTATTGAAAAGGACATTACAAGTGTTGTGTATCCTACCCTTGTACCTTATTTTCATGCAACTAAAGGATGTAGCACACATACACAAGGTCATTCAAAACACTTTTGAGTCAATCTATTATGCTTATTTGTGTGAATGGCTCAAAAACACTCTAGTTGCACTCACAACTAGAAGCACTGCAAGAGCAGAATAAAATGCAAATGGCAAGCTTTTGAAGATTAATCATTGTGGCACCATAATCTTCCCACCACAAATATATAAGGATAAGATTTGTCATATATAACTTTGTAAAGATTTTAGTAAACTTAAAAGCTAAAATAAATAGTAAATTAAAAACATATCTTTTGTTGTTACCTTGTTGAAAGTGGCTCTCCTATGAATGCAAAAAAATTGAAGAAAATAATGTCCCCTCCACCCTCTTATAACTTTGTATCTCATCAAGTATGAGGTCTAGAAGGTTCTCATTAACAACCAATCTCTCAATACATGAGTTAAGGTTGAGCCCAAATACCTCTCCATCTGCTTTGAAAGAAGGAGAGAAATAAAACTTGGGGTTCAAATAACAGGCAATAGCATGAATATATTGGTGGAGTTATCGGTTCTACCTCCGAACAATAATGTTCCATATGAATTTATATTTGGACTTGGTAGACCCATATAAATGCTAAATTGCCTCCTTGGCCTTATCCATGACCTTGTATAGATACCCCATGAAGTTTTGAACACCATGCACTAATCGTAGAACCCTAACCAGCAATTCTAACACCTACATATCAAAATTTTACAAAATCAACAAATTGTAACACTAGAAATAAAAATAAATAGAAATTAGAGTTTGAAAACTTACATTGATGATCTTCTCCATGACTTTGGCAAATCTATCATCAAAAATAGTCTTCATGACCCTCTTTACTTCAGCATTCTTGCAATAAGGACTCTCTAACCACCTTTTGCTCACAAGCGTGCACTTAAGGTTGGGAATTGTGGCTAATATACTTTGCATGGTGAACAAATTAGTGGCAAAGTGTCTGACTCTAATTGTAGAAGATCTTTGCCACTAGTGTGTACTCTCTAAGATTTAGGACCCATGTGTGGTTGTAAATGTACTTTGTGATATCTTCAACCACATTCTTCACCCATCTTAGTTTATCTATGTCCTCAAGGAGTAAGTCCAAATAGTGGGCAACACAAGGGCTACAAAATAGTGTTGGTTGCCTCACCTCTAAAAGTGTAACGACTACGACATATGCAATTGCATTGTTGATCACTATTAAAATGACATTTTCCACTCCCACCTCCAACACCACCTAATCCAACATGTTGCACAAGGTCTCTGTATTTTTTTTCATTGGAGGTATCAATTGATTTTAAAAAGACTAGCTACCCCCTGAAGCCACTAAAAAGTTGATGAGTGTTCTTTTCCTATCATCTGTCCACCCATCAAATAAAATGGTGCAGCCTTTCTTTCTCAATTTTCTTTCGTTATTACTAATAGGCATGTGTTTTGGACCTCTATTTTACCCCAAATTAAAAAATTTGCTACACTTAGGCATTTTGAAAAAATGAGTAAAAGTCTTGTCAAAACTATCAAAAAGGTCAAAATTGGGGTTTGCATGTCTTGCATGAGGGGCAAAAACTTGAAATTTTCAAATCTGACTATCTGGGTCTGCTCAGAACGACCAAATCTACAAAACCCAAATGTCAGTTTTTCAACCCTACTTTTTAGGAAAATTGCTATTTTTAGAAACTTTCTAAAAATAGAAACTTTTTTGGGTTTCTTTTGAAACTAATGTTGGCAAAATTTTCTAAAAATAGAACGTTTGGCTTCTAGGGTTCAAACTGATTTTGATTGGTCGAAAATACTTCCTCATCAAGCTGATGCAGTCAGAATCAAAATGATCGGTTTTGCCCTAGTGGGTCTATTCTGCTTTTTTCAATTTCGGAAAGCATTTCAGGAACTTTGAAGCCATTAATGGAGGTCAGTCAGCTGCCAAGCATCAGATTCAAACATTCAAACACTGGACATGCACGTAGATCGAAGAATGGAGAAAGGAAGCTATCAAAGTTGAAAAATGCAAAATTTTAACACTGGAGACTTCAGGCGCCCCGACTTAGTCTAGGCACCCAAACACTCATGTCTTAGAAAAAATTTCAATCTCCAACAAGCAAGGCAAAGGCATGCACGTCAAACGAAGGAAGGAGTTGAAATCTACAGAATAAAAACCAACTCTGCTAGCCATGGGCACCCCAGAAGGAGATAGGCGCCTAGATTTTCAAGGCATCAAATGGTGAAATCAAGGTATGTGCTCCCAGGCAATGTTGTTTAGAATCTTCTCAACTCCGCAATGAGTCCAGCAGTGCAGTCATCGGATCACCCAATCAGCGTAAATCACGGATTGATCGAAGGAGTTTCAACCAAGTGGCAGAATGCAAATAATGAAAATCAAGTGAAAATGGCCAAGTCTGGAGGAAATGGGCGCCCCTGGAGGAGATAGACGCCCAAACTTTTGAGGGCCTAAATGGATGAATTTGCAAACGAAGCCTCCAACATGACTTCCTCAAAGTTAATCAAGCTTTCTAACACAATCATCAGTTTGTCAATCAGAGTTGGCAGTCATCAAATATCGAAGGTGAAACAGAGGGAAAAACATGAGCAAGTCACAGAAAGTCAAAAGCAAAGGTGAAAAACACAGAAAAAATTCTAACTCTAGTGAAGTTGGGTGCCCTAGCTAGCCAGGGGCACCCAAGCTTTTGACCCTCGAGATGCAGCTTTCAGGAGACATCACTCCCAGGAGATCCCCTTCAGAATCTTCTCAGCTATCCAGTGAATCCAACGGTCAGTTGGTCGGATCAATCTAGCTCCCATAATCAAGAATTCATCAGAAGATCAAAGGGAAACAAGCAAAACTTGAACAACAAAAAAATGGACACTGGGAATGGTGGGTACCCCAGAAGGAGCTGGGCGCCCATGATTTTGAAGGTCAAAATGAAGATTTTAATCAAAGTTTCCTCTAGAACAATCTCAACAGATTCGATCAAGCTCCGCAATGAATCATTCAACTCGTTCGTAGGATCAATCTGAAGGCCGAAAATAAAATTCAAACTGGGGTTTCAAAGTCAAGAAAAGGTTGAAATTCTTAGAAAAATGACTAAGTCTGAGAAAGATAGATGTCTCCAGCCAAGAAGGGTGCCCAAGAAGCCATGCCTTAGCCAAATTTTTCAAGCCAAATTTTTCAAAATTTCAAAATTTCATGGAGAAGGAAAACGTCCAAGTTCAATGCACAAGTTGAGGCTAGGGTTTGAAGGATTGAAAGCAAAAGAAAACAGATTTTCTCATCCTCAAACTTATTTAAGGCATCCTTCTCTTTCATTGTTCATATTTTCTTGGAGGTGGCGTCCAAGTTGGAGAGGGGCAGCAAACAGAAGTTTTTCTTTTCAGGATTCAAGAGCCATAGCTTGCTGATTTTTCAAAGTTCATAAATTTTCAGACCAGCAACAAAGGAGCTTGCTTTTTCATGCTTTTTTTCATCCAGAACACCAAATTTTTGAAGGAGGTCAAAGTTTTCAATTTTCAGTGATCTGGGTCATCTCAGCTCATCATTATGAACAATTTTTGAAGAAATTTTTCAAGTTGCAGCAGCTGCTTTTTTCGTGCATGTCGAAGAAATCATCAAAATTTTCAAGACTCGATCATCTGGGTCCTTCTAAAACTTTCTTATGAACAAAACCCAGATGCCAGTTTTTTTGTGAAAAAATTTCAACTTCTAGGGTTTGTTGCTTTTTCAATCAGCCTTTAGTATTTTCAAGATTTGATCAATTGGGTTCATCCAAAATGTGCTTCTGAACAAAACTCGGGTGCCAACTTTTTTTTCAAGAAAATTTGAAGAAATTAGGGTTTGTTGCTTTTTTAGTCTACACTCAAAATTTTCAAAAACAAGCGATCTAGGTCTTCTTGTAACGAAATTTTGAACAAAACCCATATCTCAAAAAAAAATTGAAAAAATTTGTCCATTTGAGGAAGAAAAACCAGCAAGCTAAATTTAGAAAGTTGTGCAAAACTTGTCTGAACATAGGTGAGTTTACAGTCATTCTTCAAGGTTTTCACTGTGGAATACACTCCTCTCGAGTTCAAGACCAAATCAACACTATATCACGACTTCATCAAAACAACTGAGACTGACTTGCACCACATCAAACCAGTATTCAACTTGCAAGCATTGGAAAATGCGGGCAACATTGCAGTCAGACACCTTGGTCACTCCGGACTACTTGCAACAGTGTCCATTCCTATTTCAGTGTAGAGTCAAGAATTCGTAATTACTTGCATCAAGCATTACAATCCAGCGACTCGAGAGATTTAGTCAATAGATGGTAGAGTGATTTGCAGCCTGAAATTGGACGTGATTGAAAATTGCTTCTCAATTCCACCTTGGCCTGAAAGTGTGACCATCTCCAAGGAAGAATGTGAAAGAATATGGGACATGCATAAGGAGAAATACAGCAAGAAGATTGCAGAGAAGTGGATGAAAGAAAAACATAAGACTCTACCAAAGAACGTCGGGCAAGGGAAACTCAAAGATGAGATTGCTATAATGATCACACTGCTCAACAGGATCACCTATCAAGAGGATGCTACAAAGTTCCAACCCTGGATGTTCTTATGTTATACCTCATCTAATGAAGAAGACAAAATTCTATGATTGGTCAACCTTAATCAGTGATAGCCTCCATCAATAGATAACTGAATACTTCCAAATTCACGAGTTCCACATGGTCTCCTACCTTGTCTACCTAGTGGCCTTCCAAGGAAAATTCAGAGGGTTAAACACTGTGGTGTCTCTGAATGTATAGCACATCTACAACTACTACCCTCAGCTGGAGTTCATAGAGTCTTCACATCATTACAAGAGGGTAAACAAGGCTTTCCTGATGTATACAGTACAAGACCTAGATAATGAGTTGCACGTTCGTATTTCATCAGTTGCCAGGGCAGCAATGGCAGAGTGGGCAGATTGGTTTATACAATTTCCTACCTTCACCTACATCTAAGTCTACGATTTCTCCAACGCTCCACTCATGTTGTCGAGGTACCCATTAGATGAAGTTGTTTTCATGGAATTCCTAAGGCAAGCATACGATGTTCACACAGTCTTGTGGAATAGAAAAAAGTCTGCCTTCAGTTTTCCATTTGGGTTAGGAATTTACACATGCAGATGAGCAACAGATGCCAAGTCCATGGGTGATGAGTTAGCTAAACTTGGTCTCAAGCCTTACAGCGAGAGACGATCATATGACCCTCATGGCGTCTTTGTAGCACAGCTTGAGAAGAACTATGCTAATGTGCCCGCACTTGAAGATTTTAGGGCCAACTACAAAGATGAGTTCGAGGTAGGAAGGCATAATTATAGCAGACTCACTCTCCATCAAATGAAAGATTGTTTGTCAGAGGATATCGACGGACTTTCAGATGATAATGGAGATGTACTCCCAATGTACACTCGAAAGAAAAACAAGCAACAACCTCTTCCACAGGTTAACTAGGCCAACAAAGAAAACATCTCAGTGGAAGAAAGGACACACCAAGTCATTAAGTACAGCAAGACTTTCTTGGTCCTCAAGAAGAAGAAATCCATTCCAATAGCAAAGCCGCCAAGAATACAATCATCACTTCCTCTTCAAGAGCACAACCAAAGATGAAGGGTATAAGTCAATCTCAAGAAGGTGTAAAGGGCAACAAATCAATGAAAAATGTAAGAAGGTTGGACTTCTCGAGTATAGTCATACAGGAGCAGCCAACAATTGAAACAGATGCTCCTCCGGAAGAGCCCGTACCTCAAAAGGAAACAGAAGATGTGCCCTTGACACATGATTTTGCACCATTGCCAAGGTCTTCACCAATTCATATTGATCTAGAGATTGAAGAAGATGAAGGAGTTGTTGCTGAGCCTCCCAGGGAAGTTAGTAGAGATACTACCACATCTTGGCTTGAGAGCTCCCTGGGAAGGAAGAGAAGACCTTCATATCAACTGAATTTTGATGATATTGACAATGTGTATCAGGAAGCACCTAAAAAGAAAGCAAAGAAACAGGTTCACTTTGAGAGAAACCCTGATGGTGAGATGATCATGGAGACTGCTACACCTCCTGAAGATAGAAACAGAGATGAATTTGATGTCAATGATTTCATAATGGTTAAGGCCAATCTTGGCAAGAACACCAGGCATGTGGATGTTAGTTTGTTCAAAGTTGCATCTGAAAACTCTTCAAGAAAGAGTGTTGAAAGATGGAGAAGATAAGGCAGCCCTCAAGGTTGAAATCCGACAACTTGGGCTATACATTTCTAACCTTGTTCATGGCACTTCACGGGCTACTCAGTTGCTGCCCCAAGGTCTACAAACAATAGCTAATCATCAACAATTGAGGCAGTTGGTAATATGTGGGAAGCAAACTCAAGAATGGATTGAGGGTTTCATCATCAGAGGAGAAGAAATCTTGGCACAGATGTTTCAGCTAAGGAATAACGCACATGACTTGCGCCAAAGGATTCAAGGATTTGAGCAATCAATGGCAAAAGTGAAACCTAGGCACGAAATCATTATTGCAGATTTGGATACAGCTTATGACTCAATGGTTTCAAGAGAACACAAGAGGCAAATCCTTGCATGGAGAGAGCATCACATCTTCAAGGTGAGAACCTACGAGAGGATATTTGAGGAGTTTATTGCATACAGACAAAGGGTGATTGAGGCTCTTTTGTTCATAAGTGAGTTTGTTGCAGAGATTCCTTCTCGGTACAGTCATGAAGATGGCTCCTATGTTGGACTTGACGAAGTGCAAGCCCAGTTTCAGAATGTTGTTCGTAGCAGTGATGGCAATAATTCAATTGGTGGAAGGATGAGTCACATTTCCATGATGTCAACGAGGTTCGAGAAAGCGGCCAATGAGGTTGAAGATTTTTTGAGATCGATTGCAGAGGGTGAAGAAATTCTAGAAAAGCGAAACTTTGCTATTGATAGTATTGATGCACCTAACAGAGACACAATTTCCAGCTTTTTGGTGGATATGATCGAGATTTAAAGCAGCCTTCATCTAGAAGCTTTCTTTCCGCTTTCTTTCAATTCTTGTCCCAATTCTTATCTACTCTTTAAAGAAGAGAAAGAAGATAAAATGTAATAGTTGGCATTTCCTATTTTTCTTGCTTTCTTAGGTGGTTAGATGTTATCTTCTATAGTTTTAGAAAAAAAGTTTGCATGTTGAGCAAGCCTTAGTTGTAAAAGCAAGGATATTTTAGGGTACCCTACTCCTCTGCTTGTCTATAAATAAGAGCAGCCTTGCTCATTTATTTTCAACCGTACTTGTGATAACAAATTGGTGAGCCTCTTTTGCCTACAAGTTGTTGTTCACTTTGTGTAAGAACAAGTTTGCAAGTCTCTTTTAGCTGCAAGTTCTTGTTCAGTGCATGTATCTTGTGTAATCTTTGTTCCTGAGATTTGAGAAATAAAGTCTTGTGCCTATTTTGTCCTAATATAATGTCTCAAATTTTTGTTTATTGTGTTATGCTTATATGATCTCTATTTTCAGCTTGCATTGACAGTAAGTAGATGTATGTTGGAGGTAAGTAGATGTATGTTGGAGGAAGAGTTTATTTAAGTATTTTGTCAGAGAATCAGACTTTGTCCATTTCTAATTCTCTTGCTTTGTGTTTACTTGAGAAATTAGAAACGTCATTAGCGTAGGTTAGTCATAGTTGAAATTCTAAAACAGAAAATATCAGCTAGGGTGCTTGAGTTTTATAAACCTTGTGCTCTTAGCTGAACCAAAAAGATAGGAAAATTAGATTTAATTTACTTTCTTGAACAGCATCAGCAAAGAGGGAGCTTCCCCTCCTAATTCGAAGAGCACTTTATCTGTGCATAGCTATCTGTTTCTAATTCACATTCCAGAGGAGCGAATTGAAACGCCAACAACCTCATCATGCAATAGCGGTCCACACAACTCATGACAACTTCGGGTCTTGAACCCCTTACCTGCCACAATCAATGCATTAACCAACTACTCCCAATAAGGACTTGAGGCAAAACTAAACAAAATATTATAGTACCAAAATCTTGCACATGCCAATTTTGCCTCGTGTTGCAATTCTCTATTCCATGTAGTACCTTCCAATGAAGATAGCACACCAAGAGTACTACAAGAAACAAAAAAGCAATAACTATGGCTACCCACACTCCCACATCCATGGCCCAATGGAAGAAGAGCTCCCCATATCCCCCTATGATCTTGTAGAACTAAAAATTGGGTTTGGGGCTGCCATTGCCTCTATTGTTCTCTTTTTCTCTAACGTTTGACCATATGATGTAAGAAGTGTTTTTTCACCTCCTTCTCAACCTTTGGAGTAGTTGTTGTGCATGGTGTTACATTTCAACAAATGATCTATGCAAGGTGATAGTTGAGTCAATTTATGCCTCTATCATACTCTTAATGTAGTGCATATAAATAAACCCGCCTCATGTTGGACCTAGTGTGTTTCCAACAAAGATCTTTAGGTTTGCCATCAATTCTTCTATTTGTGAAAGCCATATTTGTTATAGAAAAATAAAAATGAAACCTAGCAAAAGCAAAATGGCAAAACTAAATCAATAATACTCTGGTTAACAACCTAAACTTATAAAAGTAAAAATAAAAAATTCGTTGCATAAAAGATTTCAAAGATCAATAAAATGTCAGATGTGGAAATTATATGAATTTTTAAAAATTTGTTCATATTCCAAATTTAAACCACCTACAAGCTTGAATTTTCACAATTATAAAATTTCAATTAAATGAACCGCAACTTGAATTCTCACAATTATAATTGTGAAAATTAAAGCCTACAAGTTTATCAATTGAAATTTCATTCACATTGCAAGTTTAAATGGCCTACAAACTTGAATTATAACTATGAAAATTCAAAACTTTGAAGCTTCAACATAGAGAAGTATCAAAGGATATTAAACTGTGAAAAATAAAATTACAACCTACAGGTTGTTTAAACTCACAATATGTATTATGAACAAAATTTTAAAATTTACATAAACTTGCAGGTCGTTTAAAATTTATGATTTCAAGCCTACAAGGACTCTCCCTTGGCTCAATTGATTTGCAAGTAAAGGCAGAAAGGAAAAAACAATGAAAACCTAAGTATTTGCATTGCTAATCACGTGACCTAAATCGCCAATTGCGCTACCAAAATGCAAAAAATATAAAAAAGTTTTTAGTAGTGGGTGAAACAAACAAATTTATACTCAATTTGTGCAAGGTTTTCATAAAAAATCATCAATTTTCAGCGATTTGTTGAATATTTTTTACCAAAAAATGCTGCAAGATTTTTTTAAAATCATTGATAAGTTCTTAAGCAAGTAACTCACAAAGGTTTTTTACTTGCTTGTACTCGTGAGTTTTGCAAGTACTCTATGAGTTTTACAACTATGGTTAATACGATAATGTGAGAATGGTGAACAAACTAAGAACTTTTATCTTCAATTTAGATAACCATATTTTCATAAAGATAACTTGTATTGAGCAACTATATTAATTGATTCTTGTGATACAAGATTTTGCTTATATAGTGCAATGTGTACTTCGTATGAGTAAAAGTTAGGACTTAGTTCATTAAAAAAAACTAAACTATTAACAATTATTCCATTTAATAAAAAATGTAGCATTAAGAACAAGATTGTAAACACAACATGAAAATGGTGAACATATTAATAAAAAAAATATCTTGAATTTATTAAACCTGAAAGTCAATGAGGAAGGACAAGGAGCACCTTTATTAATCGATTCTTGTGATACACATTGAACCCTTGGACATCAATATGTTTCTTTGCATCCTTCACAAACCCTATTGTTACAACAATCATCTGGCAAAAAGAAAGAAACACACAAGGTTATCACCAAATTCTCAATTTGTAGATTGAATCAACAAACTAATTAGTTCAAATATCATCAACAAACTTAAAATATTGAAGCAACATTTGAAGGGCTTTGATAAATGTGTACTTCAAAGACACCACAATAATATGAAGATACAATTTGAAATTTTCATGAAAAATTGTGGACTTTTTTGCACTTGTAAGAAAGAGAAAGAATTAAGTCTTTGTTGATTACTACACACACACATACACATGCCCCTTGTTAGCATTTTAATTTGTCTTTTAGAAGACAATACAAACGAAACAATGTGTGAGGTTGAACACCTATTCAAATTTGAAGGGGAAGCACTTTGAGATCTAAATTAAGCTACACTAACCGTAGACTAAAACTCTAGAAAAGGCATATAAATATGCACAATAGATAAGATTCATTGAGGGGGTTTTGCATAAATGAAAATGATTACATGCCTATGCTTTTGCATTGGATACATGCACTAGATCATAGTAACATCATAATTACACAATAATGGCACAATAAATTGGAAGTGTAAATGGAATTCAATTACACAAGTGTAAAATGAGAAGAAAACATGGACAAAGAAAGATACTAAAATGAAATTGATTAAAATATGTCAAACTAGAAGACATTAAAATAAAAATCAATTATGTGGGTTTTATAGGGAAACTATCTCAGCCAATTGCTCAATCACACACAATTTTTCACAAAAATCCGGTTTTTTGCTATTTTAAACCAAACTGGCCTAATTTTGACTAGGTTTAACTAGTTAAATGAAAAATATGGAAAACACAGGTCAAAATAACATAACACAAGGGATAGGTACATTTCAAAAACATATAGCTATGTGTAATTTATGTTTTTGGTTACTATGCACTAGATTATCAATAGTTGTGCCTTGCAAACAACATTTCCAATCATTGAAAGAAAGAAACTATTAACTAAACACATAAATGACACCTTCAAGCTAGCTAAAACAAACACCAACTATTCAATCCAAACATAGAATGAAAGAATACAACACAAAATATCAAGAAATAAATAGCTAAGTTGTATTCAAAGCCACAACTCAAATAGACAAAATCTACATGCAATTTACTTGATGAAATTATCAACACCATAAAGTTAGACATAGAATAACCAACTTGAACAACAACTATAGCATAGGCATAGCATCAACTACCATTAACAATTTTGTGTGCCCAAGACATTTATAAGTTACAATAAATATGGTTTAGAGATATGATAATAATTAATTATCCCCTAAAACAAAGATTTAGAGCAACCCCTCCAAAAGTAAGAAAAGAACTATAAAGATAATCTAATCCTAAAGAAACAATAAAATAAAACTAATTAAAGTGGCTTCAAAATAGGCCATCATCCTTGACTCAAAAATAGGACTTTCGAAATAGCCACTGGTAAGAATAGGAATTTGCACATGAGAATCTTCTATGACTCTTGCATATGAGCATCCCCAATGACTCTAAAACTAATAGATCCTCTAAAACTCTAACCATCATTGATCCATGTCACCAACCAAGAAACCATTGACCTAGACTTTTATTGAGATTGAAAACAATGACTAAAACCTTTGAATGTGTTAATGATCAAACCAAAGCATAAGAACTTGATACATCTTCGATAAACATGCAATAAATTGTCATTTAAATCTGCAACGAAAAATAATTGAACCATTGTTTAATCCTTCCCTAAACTACAATAGGTTGTCCCCCACCAAAGTCATTATACAACTTCAAACCTAAGCTTATCTAAACCACTTATATATATTTATATAATGAAATCTGATCATGCATAATTCAAGTGTTGTTGGCATAAACAACTAGAACATTGTCTTTTATTGTTGTAGTAAGATAAAATATGCTTATTTCAGAGACATGCAATATCAAATAATCCTTGAGTCACTCATGTTTACTACCTAATTCTGTATGCTTTGAATATAATAGAGTAAATTGGATAATGGAATACCAATGACTATAACAAATTCATACCAATAATTGCAGAAAGATATCACTACGTATTTCATTGATATGCACTTATACAATTGTAGTTCAAAGAATTCTCATAACATGCAGTCCCTTTCACTAATACAATGAGAGTATATAAACTAGTCAACAGTTGCTAATGGGGAACAAGTTGTCAAGTGTCATTCCTCATCAAAGCATCATATTATGATTGCATTGTGTTGTCCAGTTCCCAATGAACATGAACCCTATTGGTGTTTCAATTCGCACCTCTAGAATGCAGATTAAGAAATGGACAGCTATGCACAATCAGACTGCTCTTCAAATTAGGAGGGGAAGCTCCCTCTTCACTAATGATGCTTAAAAGAAATACTAAACTAATTGCCAATCTTTTTATCTCAGCTGAGAGCACAAGGTTATAAAACTCTTTGCGTCGTAGTTGAGGTTTTCTCTGGTTTCACAAACTTTCAACTACAACCAGGCCTAAACTAATGACGCTTCTAATAACTCAAGTAAATTCAAAGCTTGAGATTTAGAAGTAAACAAGGAATGATTGATAACACAAAACTTAAATAAACTCACTCCCAACTAACACCTGAAGACTCATTGTACTTACGAGGTGTAAGCTGAAATAAAGATTAAACAAGCAAATACATAAGACGATAGTACTGAAAATAATTGAGATAGTAGATCAAAGCTAGATAAGCATAAAATTTTCTTTCTCAATATTCTCCAATGACAATTACACTTCTAGGACAGCAGATTATAGCAAAGTAGGCTTACAATATGCGATCAACCAAATTACATAGACAAAAGTTGAACAGACCTTGAATAACAAAGCAGGCAAAATAAGCTCAACAATTTTTTATCACAATAACAGTTAAAAATAAATGGGCAAGGCTGCCCTTATTTATACACAAACAAGGGAGTAGGGAACCCTAAAATCTCCTTGTTTTAAACAACTAGTCTTGCCAACATGCAAGCTTTATTTCTAAAAATAAACATAAGATAACTAATAACTAACTAACTGCTAACATCAATTAACTGGAAAAGCTCCAACTATACATTGATATTTCCAAAGAATAGATATGCATGAATGAAAAGAGGAAAGCCAGTTTAACTTGGAAAAGGCATCAAGTCAACTATTGCCTTTACTTGAGTTCTATCTCTAAAAATCTTTGCATGCTCCAACTGGTAGTTTACTCATTGACAACTTGGGATATCATATCCTCCAGAAAGCCGTTAATTGCCTCTTCATCAAGAGCACTGATACTATCCAGAACAACACACTGCTTCTCCAGCAACTCTTCACCATCTATAATCAAACTTAGCAATTCTTTCCTCTTTTCAACTTGTTGGTGTTTCAATTAGCACCTTTGGAGTGCTTATTGGAAATGGTCAACTATTGCAAGTTTGTAGTGTTTGCTTCTTCAAATTGGGAGGGGAAGATCTCTCTTGTTGTTGATTTTCAAAAATAATGAAGAGTGGACAAAACCCTCTGTCAGATCTTCAAAAGACGTCTTGGAGAGCAAATGACTGTTCTTGAGCTCCAACCTACAAAGACAAATAATGAATAATGATGTCCAAGCTTGATACATAGTGATTGATGCCTGAATGCATCAAGTATGGGCATCAACTCATGATTGAAGACTAATTTGGCCTAATCTGGAGTTCTAAAAGCTAACTTCCATTGATTGTGGGACGTTTTGGTCAAGTTTGCCTCCAAAATCTTTAACTCAAGTCAACAAATCTCTCTTTGACTTTTTAGGCGTCCTTCTTGAGTGAACACTTTTTTCATTATTTTTCATGTTGAAGTGCCTCTGTTCGATCCTTGCTCCCGATCGTTCAGTTGATCTTTAGCTGATGCTGACAGATTTACTGTTGAGGTGGAACAACCCTAATTAAGTGTGCCTGGGCGCTAAAAAGCTCAAAGACTGAATCTAATGCCTTCAAATCAAGGGTGCCTTTCCTCAGTAGAGGCACTTTTGGCCTCAAATTTAGTCAATTTCTTGACTGTTCTTCAATTCTATCATTTTTAACCCTTCGTGTTATGATCTAAGATCATCGCTGGTTGATGAGTTTAATGATCTCACTGAAACGTGGGATGAATGACTAGCTCAGTCTTGGAAAGGATGACTGGTTCCTCAACTTTTGAAGGTCCGTTTAGGTCCTTCAAATCCAAAGGCGCCCTTGGCCAGCAGGGGTGCCTTTAGACTTTTCACTTATGATTTTCATGTTGCCAACCTTCAAGACCGACCTCAGTTTGATCTGTGTCGTCAGGTGTTTGATTTGTCTGAATGCATCACTGACGGTGTCATTGTTGAGATCAATCATAACAGAGAAGATCATCCTGGAGGTCACTAAGCTCATAAGTTGCATCGAACTGCCCGAAAAGATGGGCGCCTTTCTTCAGCAAGGGCTCTTTTGACCAACACTTAGCCAATTTCTTGACATTCTCACTTCAGCTTTCACCGTTAGGCGTTTTATGCTTGACCTTTGCTTTGGATTGCTTGACAGGTCCTATGGACGCTGTTGTACCCAAAACCAAAATTTTTGCTTCACTAAGGCATTTTGCTTAATTGAGTCTTAATCCTATTAAAGTGATGTCAAAAGGTCGTTTTTGGGATTTTTAAATATGGAGTTGGTGTTAGTGTCAAGTCAGTCTGTTACTAAAGAAATTTGAGAAAAGTGAAAATCTAAAGGAAAATCATCAAAATTTTCTATCTCTAGAGAGGGGAGCACATTTTCAAAAGGGCGCCCTATCTTTTAGGGGCTCAAACCCTGTTTTTAGGGTTTGTCACCTCCAGCAGGCATTTGTTCGGCATCACGTCAGCTTCGCAATGAGCTATCAGGCTTGTTAAACGGACCTGTTTCGAGCAAGTTACGGAAGATATAGCGCAAAACGAGAGAAGAGCTAGAATTGGCTAACATTGGAATAAAGAGCAACTTTTGAAAAAGGCACCCATCTTTTTGAGGTGTCAGATGAAGGATTTTGACTAAATGCCATCCAAGATGTTTATCTCACATTTGTTCGAGCTTCGCGACGCATCCGTCAGTGGGTGAATCTGAGTTGCAGAAGTGCCTGAGCCAAAGGTCAAACGTAGGGTCAAATTTTAGTCAAAATATCAAAGGAAAAGCAAAAGAGCACATTTTTAGAAAGGCGCCTGAGCTTTTCAAGCCTTTAATGCCTTCTTTTTGATGATCTCAGATATTCAATTTGTCTGTGTTACGTTCAGCTTTCCGTTGCTTGTCTTCTTCAGATCAAAGGATGACTCAGCAACTTGCAGTCAGAGTTTTAATGTTATTTTGGTCAGTTCCAGAAATGGTTTTAAGTCTGGAGGAAAAAGAGCAACTTTTGAAAAAGGAGCCCTTGATTTTCACCCCTCAGATGATGTTTTCTGAAGAAATGTGCCTTTGCAGCTGTCATGTGGAATGAGGTCAGCTCCGCAATGAACCTGTGATCTAGTCCTGAAAATTGGTTAATCAGAAGTTATGAAGGATTTTGTTTTTCCCTTCGTTTGAGATGCAGATGTCAAAATTTGACTAAGTCTGAGAAAAAGCACAACTTTTGAAAAAGGCGCTTGGATTTTTGAGTCTTCAGATGTTAGTTTTATGATATTCAGTCTCAAGGTTCCTTTTGATCAGTTTTTGTCCTGCTCTACGATGCATCTATCAGCCAGCCAATCGGTGGAGTCAGTCAGCCAGTGTCAGAGGATGAACAGAGGTCTCGAAAGAGGTTTCAGTCTAAATTTTCATAAAATTGGCTAAGTCTAGAATTTGCCTTAAGAGGTCAAAGTTGAGTTTTCGAAAGAGGTTGACTAGTGCGCCCTAACTTGAGTTCTGACTGCAGTTAGACTGAACGATTTCTGGGTTGTCATCTCCAGTTCATATATTGGCATGTTGAGTGATCTTTCAGTTCGCATGTCAAGTTAACAACTTAGCATGTTGAGTTAACTTGATTGCATGTTCACTTAACTAAAGATTATGCTTGAAAATCAACTTGAGTTTGCATGCATGCCGAATTTTGGTTGAAATTGTGAAGACTTTGTGAAGTTGACGCTTCATTCATTGTCAAATGGAGTTCTGAAAAGGAACGCCATATTTAAATTAAAGCATGAGGCATGATTTTGTGAAGTATGGAAAATTCATCTTTGTCAACTGAAGTTTCCAAAAGGGACACCATATTTAGAGTTTTTAAAAGATTTAAAGCATGAGGTTGAAGTTGGCGCTTCACTTTTTGAGTGTCAACTGAAGTCTTCAAAAGGGACGCTTTAATTCTTATTAATTGTGAATTTAACATGAAGCATGAAGATGGCGAATTCAACAAGGATTGTCAACTGAAGTCAAATTCACATGTTGCTTTAAATAAATTTGCAACTGAAGATTGAAAGGGAAACCCTAAAGCATGGTGCTTTATTTAGTTTATTTTAGTTTCAGTTAACTAAAATGAGGTCCAATCACAAGCCAAGCGTCGTTTTTCAAGGTTTAATGTTTTATGCGAATTTCAAAGATGAAAGTCTATTTATTCAAGCATTGGCGTCCATTATTTCTTCATCTCAAGCTTCGAAGTCTACATTCTTCTTGAGCGAACAACAACTTAAAGGTGCTACAGGTGTCAGAATTCAACGTTCTTCATAGCAACGGATTCAGATTGATCAGAAGAAAAAGATTCCAGATTTTATTTTCACTTTGCATGCAGGTTTTATCAAGTTCCAAAAAGAGATTGGCAAATTCTTCAGAAGCAGAACAAGCAAAACTTTCTATCTTCTGTCTTATTTCTTCTATTTCTCATCTTAGGTACTTTCTTCGCATGTCAAAGAAAACGGCAAAATATTCAAAATCTGACCATCTGGGTTCACATTTTTCAGCATCAACAGCAAAACCCATGTCTTTAGATTTTTTCGAGAAAATTGCCCCACAGCCTTCATTCTAAAGCTCTGTGCTTTTTTCCGAAGATTTCTTTGCATGTGTGCCAAAATCACATCTTTTTGAAAATTGCATCATCTGGGTTTGCTTAGAATTTGATTCTGCACAAAACCCACGTTTCAGAAAAATTTTGAAAAACTTTCCCGCGATGAGCTATTTTTAGCCTTGTCCAGAGCTTTTTCAGCCTCTTTAGAAAGTTGTCAAAACATAGTCGTGTTCACAGTCAACGGGCAAGTTTTTCAGAAGGCAGTTCAACTAGACTGAATTCAAGACCAAATTGGTCTTAATTTAGGTTTTCATCAGAGCAGCTAGCAAAAGGAACAGAGATCACTCCATTTATGGAGCCACCAAAGTCATTCAGATACTGTGCCATTATCTTCATGGAGATGGTACCTATGTTGATCTCGAGGCTGTGCAAACTAAGTTCCAGAAGCATGTTCGTGATATCTTGATGGAGATTCTGGATCACATCTCTGTGATGACATCTAGGTTCAAGAAAGCAATTGAAGATGTCAGAGAAGGCATGCATATAATCAAGGAGAGTGACAGAGAATTGAAGAGACAAATTATTGTTTTGGACAGCGTCAAAGTGCCAGAAGGCAAAGAGATTGATGAGTTTTTGGTCGAAGTGTTAGACCGAGATGACATGGAGTGATCTGCCAGTTGGAACCTGCAGTTAATTTCGAGGGTTGAGTCATGAGCAGCAGTTAACTCGACTTCCAGTCTTGAGTTCACTTGCTGACTTCACACATGCTTATCTCTTCCTTGGAATTATCTTCACAGGAGTTAGGGTTAGGGTTTCCAGTTAACTGAGGGTAGTGTCCAGTTAACTTTGCTTTAAATAAGGACGTGCATGCTTGCACATGGTCCATTTAGGTTAGATGTACCAGTTAACTGATGGTAGCTTTCCAGTTAACTGTATAGTTTACTTCATTAGGGTTTAGTAATAAATATTGCATGCATTGCAAGACTGTAGTTAACTCAAGGTGATTTTAGGGTTCCCTACACCTTGATGTATATAAATAAGAGCTTTTGCTCAGTTGTACATAACTTTTGCACGAGAGAGAAATATATGTTGTGCCTACCTTGCCCTCAATATTGCTCATTCTGTATCTGTTCATGAGTATTTACTATTGTGATGAATTGTTATGCCACATAGGGTTTCATACAATTATGATGGTGAATGCTTGCCTTAGTTAGATATAGTGGCTAGTTGATCATAGATTGTATGCATGTTTCGCCAATGCAATTTATTATCCTAGTTGGCTATCCTTCATGTTATGTGTTCAATAAACTCGTTCAGATTGAGCTAATAGATGTGCCACCTTGCCTTCAAGTTGAGAATATGTTCTTGGTTATCGTATGATGTGTGTGAATAATAAACTTATTCAGATTGAGCCGATAGATGTGCCACCTTGCCTTCAAGCTGAGAATCTGTACTTAGTTTATCGTATATTGTTGTTTCCAATAAGCCTATTCAAACAAGCAAATAGTTGTGCCACCTTGCCTTCACGTTGTGAGTCTGTACCAGGCTTATCATCAGATAATCATCCCTGCTCCATTTCCTCATGCTCTGTTTTCTTGAGGAAACTGGATAGATTTAAAGAAGTTAGCTTAGTTGTAGTTAATGATCTGCAAACCCAAAAAATCCTTAGCTGCAACGTTCTTGGTTTTCTTAACCTTGTGCCTCTTCCAGCTGAGAACAAAAAGATAGGACTTAGATTACTTTTCTTTTCCACACATTCCAGCACAACGAGGGAGCTTCCCCTCCTAATTTGAAGAGCACTCATTACGCAGTGTGCATAGCTGTCCATACAAACTTGCACTCCAGAGGTATTAGTTTTTACGCCAACAGACGCGCAGCTGGATTGATCGTGAAGCTGGGAGAGAGCTGAGCAGATGCCATGTGGATAGCAGTGGTTGGAAACCCCATCAAGTGCCTTAGATTTAAGGGTGCCTTGTTATGCACTGATTTATCATTGATGTTCCATGCTCTGATGATCAACCATTGCTATCATTTGATATGTCTAGCAGGTTGGCTAACAAGTCCGTTGTAAGGCTAGGCTGGAACCAGAGAGATTTCACGATGACAAGTTTTTGCACGAACTGACACCTGGGACACCTTGCTCAAGGGCGCCTTTTCTCAACAGGGGCGCCTTTTTCATGTTAGACTGTCATTTGGGATGGTTCTTGCTTGAAGCGTCTTCATGCTCCGTTGACATTTGCTGGTGATCTTTGAATCAAATGGTCTCGTTGAATGATGCATTGGAAAACTGGCAGGAACACGAAGAAGATGAATGCTTTAGACAGATATGGTGACTTCATTTGATCCCTGAGATCCAAGGGCGCCTTTCTTCAACAGGGGTGCTTTTTGACCTTTCGCTGCATTTCCTCCTTGGTAGCAAGGCATGGTTTTTCCAGAGTTAGCCAAATTTTGGCATTTTTCAGTTTTGAAAATCTCCTCCATCAAACAGCGTCTTTTCTATCGTTTTCTGACATGGTTTCTTCGTTGAAGCTTTTGAAGCTTAGCTTTCAGGACCTGGTACTGGCCAATCTACCATTAATGGTTACAGAGCTCCTAACTTTGTTCTTGAAAAATGAAAATAGACCCACCAGAGTAAAACATGTTTTTTGATGATTCTGACTTAACCAGTGTGATCGTGAAGTCGATTAATCCTATCAAAATCATTTTCAATCATTTCCAGGAAGGTCCTATTTTCGGGGGTTTACCTAAAAGTAGGGGTTTGAAACCCTAATTTTCAAATTTTTAGAAATCTGCACATATGTTCCTTGACACAAACCCACAAAAATTTTACCTTCTGTTTGACCTAAAACATACTTTTGACATCATTTTTACATGACCTAGATCATTTTAACAAAAATGTCTCTTTAAAAGCAAAAAATTATTTTGGGTACAACACAACTGCTTCGTAAAATCTTGTTGACATTGCTGCAACATGATTCATCTTGTCGGAAACAGGATGACCATTAAAACTATCACAGACAAGGTTTTGAAATTCTGTCTGTACTTCACCGAGATCAAAGTAAGTGTCATCTTCATGTCAATATTGGCAAGGGATTTGTGACACAAACGTACTTACGAACTTGAGAGTATTTGCAACCTTTTGTCTATATCCAACCAATTCTACAAATATTCCTTCATAGGTTTTTACTTTGAAGAGGTGTTGTTCACTCCAAGCAAAAGCTTCTTCTTGTGTTCTTCCGTAGTGACTGAATCATAAGTCGTCCTCAAGTCAAAAATGACGATCTCGTCTCTTGGCTTCCTTTTCTCTATATTTTGCTCAAACTCTTGAATTCCTAAGTGAAGATCATGGGCGTTGTACCTCAATTGGTACATCTCTGCAAGTATAAATCTGCCCCTGGTGATGAATTCTTCTATCTAATCTCTCAGATGCTTTCTGTAGATAAATAACTGACTCAGCTAATGTTGATTTGTAGGTGACTCCAAAATTTGTTGAAGCAACAAGGTGGCTCGTGAAGTACCATGAAGGAGATTTGAAACATACTGTTGTAGTTGTCGAATCTCAGCCTTCAAGGCTGCCTTATCTTCTACATCCTTGAGCACTCGTTCCTTTAGATTATCTGCTACAACCTCGAAGAGATTTACATCAATATGTCAAGTGCTTCTTCCAAGATTGGCTTTGACAACTTTGAAGTCATCAATTTCAACCTCATCAATGTTCTTGTCCTCTAGAGGTGTGGGAAACTAAAGGACGATCTCGCCATCAAGATTCTTCTCCATATGAACTTGCTTCTGAAGTTTCTTCTCTGATGTGTCTTGGTAGACATTGTCAAGCTCTGCAAAGTTCAACTAATAAGAAGGCTTCCTCCTCTCCCTACCGAGCAAGTTCTCACGTCAAGACAAGGAGACTCTACTAACTTCTCTGGGAGGATTGGTTCTAGCTCCAGCAACTCCTAATGAATCAATCAGTGTTGAGACATTGTGAACTGGTGAATCACCTTCTAAATCTATATGAATAGGAGAAGGCCTCGACGATGGTGGAAGAATAGGAGATGGAGGCACGACTTCAGCTTGAGGTGTTGACTCATCTGGAACTTCCGATGCATCTAATGGTTGTTCCTGTTGATTCCCAATGGGAAACTTCATCTTTTCCTTCGAATTCCCTGACATTCTACCTTCTTTGAACCTTCTAGAGGAACACTCATAGCTTTCACTTTGGGCTTTGGTCTAGAAGAAGGTAGAGATGTATGAACTATTGGCGGCTCTACAACTACCTTTCGTGTCCTTTACTACTTAGGAAAATCTTCTTGTTCTTGACAACTCAGCTTGTTCTCTCCTCGATGGAGGTACCCTCTTTGGCAAACAAATCAACTTGTGGAAGTGGTTGTTGCTCAACTTGATTTCGGGCATACATGGGAAGTAGAACTTGCCCATCATCATCTGAAAATCCTTCCACATCTTCTGATAAAAAATCAGCCATCTGTTGAAGGGTAAGTCTAGAGTAGTTGTGCTTGCGCACTTTGAACTTCTCTGCACAATTGACCCAAAAAACTTCAACTGTAGGTACATGTGCAAGATTTTGACCAAGACGAGTTGCGAAGACACCACGAGGATCATATGAACGTCTCTCCTTAAAGAGCTTGAGACCAAACGTGGACATTTTATCGCTCATCAACTTAGCATCGACTACTGATCTGCGTCTATATATGCTCATCTCAAACAAGAAACTCAATGCAGGCTTGCGTCTGTTACACAAAAATGTGTGCACCTCATGTACTTGCCTCAGAAACTTCATGAACCCTCATCCGTTGGATATCTAGGTAGCATGACTGGATCACCTAAGAAGCCATATACTCTTATGTAGGAGAACATAGGGAATTGGATAAACCAATCAGCCCACTCTGCCATTGCCAATCTGGCATTTGCTAAAATCCATATATGCAACTCATGATCAAGATCTCACACCGTATGCATCAGGAATAGATCATTCACCTACTTGTAACGCCGCTCAAACTTTGAAAACTCTAGCTGTGGGTAATGATCATAAACATGCTGAACACCAAGGGTTCCAATGGCAGTCAAACCTCCAAACTTGCCTTGAAAGGCCATTAGATATACGAGGTATGATATCATGTGGAATTTGTGGGCCTTGAAGAACTCTGTCATCTGACAGTGGAGACAATCACTGATCAATGCTGGCCAGTCATAGTGTTATGTTTTGTCAACAATCTGGGAGATGACGTAAAACATCCAAGGCTGAAATTTGTTAGCCTCTGCTTGACCTATGACTCGGTTGAAGAAAGTAATCAAGACTGCAATTTCATCCTTGAAGTCACTACGCACAACATTCCTCGACAAAGTATTCTACATCTCTTTCAGCCACTTTTGAGCCATCCTTTTCTAGCATTTGTCCTTTTGCGCATACCACACCCTTTCACATTCTTCAACAAATATGACGAAATTTTTCGTGTATGGTGGTATTGCAAAACACTTCTCAATATCTTCGGGCTTGAGGCTGCAAATTATATGCCCATCTACTGATATGATTTCTCGTGAAGTTGAATTGTAATGCTTGACACAAGAATTACAAATTCAAGGCTTTGCACCGAGATGGGAATAGAAGTTGTTGCAAACAACCCGAAATGATCAAGATTCTTGACTGTAGTATTTCGTACGCCTTCCAAAGCATGCAAATCAAACACTAGATGTACATGATGCAAGTCAGTCTCGAAGGTTCTTAGGAAATCGTGGAGTAACACTGATTTGGTCCTAATTTATGTTGGAGAGTATTGCATGTTTGAAAACTTGAAGTTTGACAATGAACACACCTATGTTCAAACAAGTTTTGCACAAAAGTTAAAAATAGCTCACTGATTTTTCTTCAGAAGAAGGCAGATCTTTCGGAAAAAAGTTGAGGTTTGTGTTTTGTAGACAATGTCATTCTGAAGAGACCTAGATTGTCAGATTTTCAAAAATCTGATTTTTTCAAGAACATGTAAGATTCCATAAAAAGTAGGGCTGAAAAACTGAGGTCTGGGTTTTGGAGACAATCTCGCTATGAAGAGACCCAGATCGTCAGATTTTTGAAAAACTGAGTTTTTCCCAAAAAAAGAAAAGATCTTCTAAAAAGTAGAAGCCGACATGCCAATTTTCCAAAAAAAAACTGAGGTCTGGGTTTTGTGGATAATCTTATTCTTAAGAGACCCAGATCGTCAAATTTTCAAAAATTTGAGGATTTCTTAGACATGCAAAAAAATGTACTCTCTTGAAAATTATAAAATTTTCCAATCTTCAAGAGGAGCAAAAAGAACAAGTAGACCCAGATCGATGAAAGTTGAAAATTTTGACCACCTGTTTCTAAAAAGTGATGCCCTAGAAAAATAGACCATGAAAAAGTGAGCTTTTATGCTTCCCAATCTTGGATCCAAGAAGAACGCTGAAAAATATCTTCGTTTGAGCCTCCAAATCTTGATGAGAAGAAAAATTTATGTTTCTTCCTCTAAAAGCGAACCTATAAATTATGAAAAATAAAAGCTCAAAGCTTTCTTAAATAGAATTTGGAGTTAAAAGGCGTTTTCATGCAAAAACCCTAAAATTTAGGAATTATCATGCAAAAAATCTGACTTCGTTTACATCAACTCGAAGAATTCCTAAAAAAAAGGGTGGCCAAAGCATGCATATGAGATATTTTTCAAAAAAAAATTCTAAGTCAAGTTGACTTGGGCGCCTTCCTTGAAATAAGGTGCCCAACTTCACCAGAGATAGTTTATTTTTCGAAATTTTCAATTTTCACTTGCTTATGACTTCATTGAAGCCTGCCTCTGACTTTAACAGTCTGTAAAATTGGCACTGTTGATTGATAATCACTATTTGACCATGGCAATCTCATTTTTTACCACTATTGAAGTGATCCCCAGCTTCATTCCGACATCTGACGACGTTTGATCGTGTTTGCAAACCCTCGAAGTTGCTGACGGAGACCGAAATGAAGAATAACACGGACAAGGTGAAAAAATTTAAAAGTGTTGGAAGGTTGGGCGCCCTCCTTGAAAAGAGGCGCCTTTATTTACCAGACTTAAAATACTTTTTGAATCTTTTAAACTTTTTAAACTTTTGCTTCCTCCATGGCCGGTACCCCCTGTTCAAGCATCATTTTTTGCCAACCTGTGAATAACTAAGACTAAAGGTCAATCAATCTGACAAGCCTCATCAAATTTGAGAAGAATGATACCTCATACCAGCCTCCATTACGTCATCCAACTGAAATTGTGAATGTCGGAACTGGGCTGACAAAGAGGTTTTGACGTTTTCTGAAAAATGGAAAAAAATGTCTAAGCGTTGATGTCTTGGGCATCCTCCTGGAAATAAGGCACCCAAGATTACCAAACATAGTTTATTCTCTAAAATTTTCAATTCTTCTTTGATTTTCTTCGTTTCGCACAAAATGCCCCTGTTTGATTTGCAATTCCCACTGTCTGGTAGATCCTGTGAATGGGATGATAGATTCATTGAAGAGCCTAAAAATATCTAAGTTGATCTCCTGCTTTTCAAACCCTAAAAACTTCTTTTGACTGTATTTGATTGGATATGAATTGGGCTGACAGAGGAGATTTGCACATTTTACGAGAAATGAGAAAAAATTTCTACGCATGAGCTCATGAGCACCCTCCTTGAAATAAGGCGCCCAACTTCTCCATACTTAACCATTTCTTGAATATTTTCAACTTCCCTCACCGGTCATTCACCACCTTCGTCGACTGCGTCGACCGTCGTTGTTGACGCATTGACCGTGTTTACCATTGCGCATGCATGATCCACAAAAACTGAAAAAAATGGCTAAGGCATTGACTGCTAGGCACCTCCCTTGAAACAAGGCACTCAACTTCTCCAATGTTAGAATATTTTTCACAAATTTGGCAATTTTTAGATTCCCCTTCTCCGTTCACCGTTTTTCGAGCATCTTTCGTCGTGGATTGATCTGTGTAGCGTTTGAGACTTAGATTCTGACACCTGGCAGCTGGCTATCCTCCATTGATGACCTCAGAGGTCTTGATTTTTCTTCTGGAAAAGCAAAACAAACCCACCAAAGAAAAATTGATTTTTTGACGATGCTGACTGGACCAGCGTGATCGTGACGTAAAATCAACCAACTGAAGAATTGAAGTTTGGGTTTTGTATACAATTTCATTCTGAAGAGACCTAAATCATCAGATTTTGAAAAATTTGAGTTTTTCACCAACATGCATGAATCCCTAAAAAATAGGGGTTGACATGCAAATTTCTATTTTTAGAAAAAAATTGTGAGCATCCTTTTCACAATAAACCCAGAAAAACCCAATGTTCCATTTATTTTCCAAAAATTTCTAAAAATAGAAAAAAATTGTTTTTAGAAATTTTGACCTTTTTGACTTTTCACAACAATTTTCACAAGATTTTGACCATTTTACCAAAATGCCTTTATGAAGCAAAAATTTTAATTTTGGGTACTGTTGATGCGTGTTTTATGACACAACAAACATTTTAGAATAAAGTGTCCAAGACGCTCTATCCCCTCTTGAAAAACTACCTCGTATGCTAAGATTGCAAGTAAGATCATACGGTAATTCCAATGTTTAAGATGAATGTGGATAAGCTCTGTGGTTTGATGTGATTATGCTGGTAACACAAAGGGACTTACGCTAGGACTGTTCAATTCACAATGAAGGTCTAGACAATGAAGCTCTACTGTTTGGGTCATGGATCAAACAAACTAAAAAAGGAGACAAGGGTTTAGAATTTCTAGTCTACTTCCTAAGAATTCAAGAGACGGTATTGACTCGGTGGAACCAATAACCACGCTTTGCTTCGCCACGTTCAACGACAACTACACAAAGAGGGTGCAATCTTCAAGGGAATGTGCTTATGATTTTCATGTCATAAATAACTACCATCGAATCGAACAATATTTATCCAGACAGAAGTTAAGCATCCACAAAATAAGCTCAGGCTAACTTTACGCATTGAATGAAAATCATCCATTCAAAGAAAGTATGAGCAAAAGTTTCACCACAAATCAATACTTATCAAATCTTGCATTCTTCTAACATACATGAAAAGAAATCTAAACTATGATGAGGGATAAGAACCATGACAACTCCAAAATAAGAGAAGCAATCACCATCAGAACAATGCATGCATTACTTATTACTTTGGCAATCTTACAATAGTTGCTTATCTCAACATGTTTTGCAACATGCTCCCATGCTTTACAAATGAGGGGTTGAGCTCAATTTATAGGCTCCCCAATTACAATTCAATGGCCAAGATTGATTTAGGATCAACGGCCAAGATTACAAATAAAACCCTAATTAGGGTTTGCTACCCCTCGACCAATGAGAAAATTACACTTGAGGACACTTGTCCTTTTTACCAAATATGAACCAATAGATAAAATAGAAAGTTGTTGCATGTTGATTTGGAACAATTTGATTGGTTGGAAGATGACGAGGCGCCACCTCAGCGGGCTGGATGTCTTCTTTGATCACTTTGGTTTTGTTCCTTAGAATATTTTTCTTGCCGATGACTTTATCCTTTGTGCTTCGATCTTGGATGACTTTGGCTTCTTCTTCTCACCTCGCCTTGGAGCACTTGTTTAGACTTGAAGTTAATTAAGTCTTTCTTTCCGGATTGCTTTGGAATTTCCTCAAGTGCCTTCGCAGTAACGAAGGAAGATTGGAACTTTCTCGGTGGAGAATTTCCCATACTTAGCCAAATTTTGGCTATTCAATTTCATTTTGTAACATCTTCAAGATTCTAGCCATTTTTGTGCTCAAATAAACTTCAATTTTGAATTTGGCTTGCGTAAGTTGGATGTACTTGTCGCTGTGCCTGTCGTTGTCTTCATGATGCCAAACTCTCAGTGGACTTCCTGTTGGTCTTGCTATGTGCAAGGGTGGACTTCCAAGTTTTCTTTCATCTCCCTTCAAGTCGGACTTTACACTTTCTTTGCCATTTTCCTCGCCTTGTGTAGTCATCCACCTGCAGTAAAACAAAACAAATTTATTTTCGATTTTCTCTCTCCTAAAGATAACTTTTCAAGATAAGCTTTGAAAGATTTTTATAAATTTCATTTTCAAGCTTTTAATTTTCTTTCTGTCCAATTTCATTTGGCCATCCATTTTATCTTGCTATGACTTTCATTCGTCCAAAATTATTTTGCCATTACCTTCCTTCGTCCAAAATTATTTGGCCATTACCTTCCTTCGTCCAAAATTATTTTGCCATTACCTTCCTTTGTCCAAAATTATTTTGCCATGATTTTCTTTAGACATTTTAATGTTTGGACTTAGGCGAATTTTCTTTCTTTTCAAGCATGGCGAATTTTCAAAAGTCCATACTTAGGCGAAAAAATTCCAATTTTCTACTCCTTCTCTAAGTATGGCGGACTTCCTCATTAGTTTAGCCATTGAACTTTTTCTTCAAGGCGGACTTGGCTAAATTTCTTGCCATCTCCTGGGCGGACTTCATCACTTCTCAAGCCATTGTCTTATGCTCGAGGCGGACTTGCCTCTTTAGCTTGCCATTCAACACTTTATCCAGGGTGGACTTCATCAATTTCTTAGCCACTTTAAAGCGAACTTCACTAAATTTCATGCCACTTAATGCTTTTCCTTGGCTATGCCTTAGACAATTTTCTCTTTTCCAAGGGCAGACTTTGCATATGTTTAGGCCATTTCTACATATGGCTGAGCGGACTTGGCAACTTTCCTTGCCATTTAGTTGAGCGGACTTCCTTCATGGCCTTGCCATTGGACACTTGAACAAGGGTGGACTTCATCCATTTTGTTGCCATTCACATTTTGTCCAAGGCGGACTTCATCATTTCTCATGCCATACAAGGCGGACTTGGCAAAATGTCTTGCCATCTCAACATTATGTCCAAGGCGGACTTGGCCACTTAGCATGCCATTTAACATTTTAACCAAGGCGGACTTAGCAACTCTTCATGCCATTCTCAGGGCAGACTTCATAGGATGGCTTGCCATTTCTCCATTTTGTCTAAAATTATTTTGCCATTGCCTCTTCCTTTTGAGGGCGGACTTTAGCACATGTCAGGCCATTGGAAGGCGGACTTCAGCCTTTGGCTTGCCATTTAACCTGCTTGGCTGGGCGGACTTTGCACCATCTCAAGCCATTGTCTTGTGAGCTGAAGGTTTTTGACACTAACTTCTGCCTTCTCCATGCTGAGTAAATACTTAAGCGAATTTCTCACAAATTTCAGTCTCCTCCATGAATTTTCAGTCACACCTGGGCCACTTTGCCATGATTTTTATCAGACTTATCCATGATCCTTTCAGATTTCTTGACGAACATCCAGATTTTTCACTATTTCCAGTGATCTCTTAGATTTCTAAACGAATTTCTCAGATTTTGATGATTCCATGACTGATTTTGCCAGATTAATCACCATTTTCTGTGATTTTTGAGCAAATTTTTCCAGATTTTTAACTTTTTCCAGAATTTTGCAATGAATTCAAAAAAATTTCAAATCCATTTTCTGAGAGTTTCGTTGATCTTTTCGAACTTATGAGTGGTTTTTTGAAACTCGAGCCCTTTCCAAATATAGTAACCTTCTAAAAATAAAAATTTTCCAAAAATAGCAACTTTCCAAAAATAGACCCTAAAAAATAGGGATCTCAGAATTGCCCAAAAGTGCCAAAAAATAGGTCCTAAAAAATAGGGGGCCAAAGTGAAAAACCCTAAAAATTGGGAGGTGTCAGAATTGACTGAAATGACAGTCGATCTTCGTCTCCCAGGCCCTCTAAGCATGATGGCGACGTTTGCATAGTGACCTAGGCTCAATTTCTCCAACTGACTCAGGTGACCGCTCGAAACTCAAACTCCTTATTGCAAAAAGACTAGTGATAAGCAGTTGCGACGCCAAGGCAAAACCCAAAAGCAAAAATCGAAGGGTCCCCATTTGCAATGGGGCGATGTGTGAAAAGGTCACAACAGGTACAACAAACCCGCACTTGATTGTAGGTAAAAGGATCATTATGTTGAGTTATGATAGCTCGACACACCCTCAATCAAGCCATGCCATCACTCTCTCTAAGTTCTATGGCATAGAATAGCATCCTTCATTGTAGAGCCACACCTTTTTTGTGTCCTTATGGGAGCAATAGATGGAAGCTTGTCAATCACCTAATCTTCTATAGCACATGGGAGTGTCATCTTGTCTACCTAGATAAGAAAGACTCCTTCACTAATGCAAACAACTTTTGTAGGTAGAAACTTAGCAATGGAAGTACCCTCTTCACAGACAAAAACTAAAGTCGAGGTTGATGTTATGGAATCCTCAAGGGGCAAGCAAATTTGAAAAAGACCTAGTGGATGAAGGATCTTATAGATGGCGCATGTTGAACTCCACAATGAATCAAACTAGAAGATACTTGTAGCTCTTAGTTTCTAACCTATAACAAGTTTCATCAAGCATGTGGGTGTAGGGTAAGCTTCAAATCAAAAGACTCACAAACAAGAAATATCTAGTTTCCCCCATCAAACCTTTTTATGGAGTCCACCCTCTAAGAGAACAAGTAATTGTTTAGTTTAGGATATGGATGGCATAAACCATGGCTTCGCCCTCGAACTTCAAATCCATGTGCTTGGCATGAAGCGTATATCTAGTCATCTCTAAAATGGTGCATTTTTTCCAATTAACAACTCCATTATATGGTGGACTCTAGCAAATCATTACATCAAATTAGATCAAAGGTGGAAATAAAACATGACATGTTTGATGTCAACGAGGCTTTAATGAAGGCCATTGGATTAGATTTCATGATCAACAATGTAGCTTGAGCAAAAAGTGGATAAAGATTTTGGAACCACTAGATTGAAAAGGGATCAACAACTAAGCATGATTTTCACAACTTATAAAAATCAACAGGGCTCAACGGTAGTAATGGATGCTAAAAGGCGTATGAACATTGGATCATATTAGATAAAAAGTGGATAAACAAAATGTAATGTCTCTAAGACAACAAAGGCTTGAAAAGTAGGTCATAATATTAGATCGATGATTCAATTGCAGTAAATAAAAGGGGCAATAGAGTAATGAATGAGTTGAGGGGCCCACAAGTATAAAAGAAGCCTCAAAAGCTGTTGATTTTGGACTAGATCAACAATTTTGCAGCCTGCCTAGCAAGCAATTAATCATGTGAATAAAGAAGCCTACAAAGATATTTATAATAAGCTAGTAGATCAAATCCCTGATCAAAGTTCATGAAGAAACGGCTTAATAAAAGGCCTTTAATGGTAAAGATATGGTTAAGCTTGTTACATATGAAAAGCAAGTATCCATAAACTTTCCAAGATGTATGATTTAACAACTTGATTTTATATAGAAAGCAAATAATGACAAGTTACAATGTAAAAAGGAGAATGAATGCAAATGCATTACAACGAAGGCCCAAAACATTTCTTTTGAACATGAGATGAAACCAAAAGGGCCTTGTTGATGTGTGTTTTATCATCCACCAAACATTCAGAATAAAAATGTCCAAAGACACTTTATCCTCTCTTGAAAAACCACCGCGTATGCTAAGATTGCAAAGAAGATCATATGGCGATTCCAAGGTTTCTTTAGTCGGGTCTCGACGTGTGGATAAGTTCAGTGGTCGTTGTGATTTGCTGGTAATGAACAAGGGGACTTACGTAAGAATATCTTTGCAAGTTCAGGACTTAGGAGATGTATCATTGAGGGCTCTTAGTTGGGACTTTCAATGGATCTCAAAAAAAATGGCAAAAAGAATAGGGTTTAGAGAGTCTAATCTAAGCCTAAGAAATCAAGAGACAATAAGGACTTGGTGAAGCGAAATAAACCACATTTTGTTTCGCCTCCTGTTGGACAACATACGCAAAAATGGGTGCAATCTTCAAAGGGGTTGTGAGAATGATATTCAAACCTCGGATAAGGTTGAAGTTAGGCTTCCACACTTAGGAGCTCAGGCTAACTTTACGCATCGGATGAAAATCATCCATCCGAAGAAAGTATGAGCTACACTTCACCAATGAGTCGATACGATCAATCTTTCATTCAATTAACAACTTTTCAAAGCAAATTCTATTTAATCTAACTTTAATTCTAATCTATGGCGGAAGATAATATGTAACCTCGCTTACTATTCAACAATAAGAAGTGATTCAAGGCAAATCATGCTCAAGAGCTTTTATCATTCAAAATAGTCTCAATGCGACAATATACATAACAAGTCTCCACACAAAATGAAAATGAGAGAGCACTAGTTTATATAGAGCTCCAAAAATGAAATAGACGGCCGAGATTTAAACAAGATTAACGGCCCAGATTGTTACAACCAAACCCTAATTAGGGTTTCCCAAAACAACAAGAGTTAACCATCAGAAACTATCAGAAAAGTGGCAGTTCCAGCTATAATCAAGGAGAGGCGTCCTTATCCATTTGAGTGGCATTGTGCTTGGCGAATCTGGACACTACGGCAATGACTTCGTCCATCGTGACAGGAGGTAACATGCTGATCCGGAATTCTAGTCCGTCCAACTTCTCGGCGCATCTGTGAAAGGTACTCTCCCAATCTGCCTCCTGCTTCTCAAATTCCTTTCGAATGGATGAGAGTCTTGCCACTCTCGCAAAGTCCTGTCTCGAAAATGGTCCAGTGGTCGAGAAGAAAGTTTCTTGAACTTTTTGCTTCAGTCTCTCTAACTGCATGTCGTTCTCCCGGATGACTTCACGGTCGAACACATCTGTAGTTATCATGTACATCTTCTCCTAGATTTTCCTGACCTGTTCTTCGATTCCAAGCCCATCGATTCTCGCCTTCTCCAATACTTCTTCTCGAATTGTCACTGCCCAAAACCAGTGATGAAAATCATATGCTGCCCCTGCAGCGATCACCTTTTTATCAACTAACTCCTCCCTCGGAGTGCTCTTCAAAATTCTCAGGTTTGGAATAAGCCTTTCTTGCATATCCGGGATACCATCCCATGTCTCTGCCATATCTATCAACCTAGAAAGAAACGAAGAGGTTTGTCCATAAGCAAGCGCCAACCTCTCCATGAACAAGGCAGCTTCCATGCCCTCACCTGTCATCCAGTCTTGCGCTTCCCTGGCTGTCACCATTCCATGCTCAACTTCCTGAGTCATCTCCTGCGATGAATTGAGGAGAGGAGGAACAGTTGCGTTGCCCTGATCAAGCGGTTGGGTCAAATGCCGGATATATTCTTTGAGGCGTTTGACCTCCTCCTTATATTCCTTCTTCTTGGCCACTTCTTTTTCCAGTCTCGCTTTGATGGTCGAGACGGAATTATCTAATTCTTCTACTTCCTGACCTTTCGAGGTCGGACCAAGGTCAACAGTGGTGATAGCATACTCCTGCGGAGTGATTTCGTCCTGTGGCTTATCCACTATAGGTACTGCAATGTGCACGGAACGGTTACCTGTCTCGTTCCTTTGGATGGTGGAAAACTTCTTGGCGGGCTTCTTGGTAGCAACTTGTTCTAATCTCGCCAAGAAATCGGCAGTATCGTCCTCTTCTTCCTGTTGAGCCTCAGCAGGCACCTGGACCTTCATTCTTTCCAATAGCCAATTTGGAATGGTAGATTGTTCAATGCCATCCTCAACCTGAACCTCGTCCTCGTTTGGAACATCCATGACTCCCCTGAGGGCGGAAATCATCCCTTCCTCTAAGTCATTATCCTGGACTTCCATGTCATTGTCTGAACCTAAAATCTCTGTGCCTGTTGGTGATGCAGGCTCTTCATCATCTAATTGGATAGGTTCATTGTTCACTTCCTGAGCTGCAAGAGGTTCGAGCATCTCAACCAAGGAGTCGTCTATATTAGCCACCAAATGGTCAACATTCCTGGACGCCGCTGACCGAGAAGGTCCTCCTTTATGCCTCTTGGAAACAGGTTCTGCACTTGGCACTATTTCTTTTCTTTTCTCTCCGATACCGGCCATGTCTTGATGGGATGCCCCAGCATTAGAGGAATATGACTCTGATTCGCTCAACAGATCATATGTGAGCGTGATTCCTTTTTGTCTCAATTCCTGAACATGATCATCAACCCACCACTGAGAATATTTCGTCACTGGCCTCATTAGGGTGGCTAGGTCTGCGTGCTCTGGCTCTGACCACTTCACTGGAGGGAGAGGTCGGCTTTCCTCAAAGCGAGGCTGGACATGGTTTCCATCGTCTTGTAGCTGGTCAGGCACTCGACAGAACTCGATTGTTCTCATGAAATCCACGGACATCCTGGACCACATCTTCCGTCTGATCTCGTATTCATCGGCAGCATTTGCCCAATAATCCTCCAGTTCCGTTCTGTGCTTATATCTTCTTCCTTCCACTGTCCGGATGTTATGATGTGGGTCATAATTGACCCTGGACTTGTATGCCGTGAAAGGGTACCATTGGATCTCCAACCGTGCACTCTCAGCTGCTTGGGCGGATGGGCAGTACTCTAGCATGTTCCCGATGAAGAAAGGGAATGTGACGGACGCCTTCTTGGTCGGCCTCTGAATATTCTGGTACTCTTCTAATTGTCTCAAAACCTCGAGCAATACCATCCGATTAGTCGGATAGATAGGCAATTTATAGGGATTTCCAGTAAATCCCTGGATCCTGATATATGTGAATTTCGGGAATTGGATGAACCAAGACCCGTATTTGCTGATAAGGCTTTTCGCTTCATGGCTCAGCCTTTGATGTATTCCTCCTTGGAGCTTTCTGGTGATATGCATTAGGAATGCATCATGCACCCTCCTGAAGTGAGTCTTCTCTTTCAATTGGAGCTGAGGATAGCAAATGAAGGCCTGAGCTCGCTCTCCCCGTTGCCAATTTTGCCTTTGCAGACCAGCCTCGATATCTATATGATCTGGCCAACAGGTATATCACATATGAACTCATGTGAAAAGACTTGGTCTTTTCAAGGTTGATCAGCTGCTCATGAAGGTTGTCACTTATCATCCGTGACCAGTTGAACATCTTGACTCCAGAGGTGACTTCGTCGATGAAGTAGTACATCCAGCTTTCAAAGAAGGCGCCCTGCGGATTGCCTGCGATCCTGTTCAGCATAGCACGATATCTCCAAAATCTTCCTTGAAATCCGTGCGGCGAGGTCTCTTGGGCATCTTCTTGATTGATGGCTTTGGCTTGTCCATCCACACCTTGTTGACTGTGGTGGCGCACAAATCTGACTTGCTGTCATATAGCATTTTGGTTTCTCTTTGGTCTTATAGACCGTTCTCGAATGTTCAGGAATGCCAAAGGTCTCTTGGATTACAACTTCATTCAAATGTGCCAAGACTCGTCCGTCAGGGGCGATGATCTGTCTCTTCTGGGGTCATAATGGCGAGCACATTCCACCATTAACTCTGCACAGTTTATGGCCGGCGGGAATCCAGCTGCTTGGAATATCCCGTTTCTGATCATTCTTTGGGCTATTGCTGTGGGAAGTCCCTTCTGACCGTATACTCTCTTCTTAAATTCGTCAAAGTCAACGTGTCCAAGGTCCAGTATCTACAACATTCTTCCACTTTGAGATGACCTTGGTCTCCTTCTGGGCACCCTTGTTGGCGAACTTCATTTTCAGCTTCCTTGATGATCTGTCTGCCGTGTCCGTCAACCTGCAGTCATAAAATTAACATTAATAAAAAGACTTTTAAAATTATTTAAACCTCGTGCCTTGGATTCGAAAAATAACTTTCAGCTGTTCAAATAATTAAATATTGCGAAAAAGCAAGCTGAAAGTGACTTCGATGGAGTTGAAAATTCTTGCCAGAACTTCGTCAAGAGGAAAGGGCATAAAAAAGATAGCAAATTTAATTAACCAATCCTCAAACCTCAGTGAAGGATCGTCAAATGCAAATCAGATTTAAAAATCTGATTTTTTTGAAAAGTGCGCCCCTTTCAAGAAGAATTCAGCTTTGAATAATTTTCTTTTTCTTTTCCCGCGAAAAATTCCTCAGCATAACACTGCTTCTCTCTCTGAGAAAATTCGACTTTGCTTACGGATGAATTGATTGCCTGACGATTTCGAGAAAGATTAAATTTTCTTCAGCTGTGTGTGAAAAAATGAGTTGCTGAAACTCATTATAATGCTGAAGGATTGAATTCGATTTAGCAACTGCCATCTTTCTTCTTGATCCTCGATTTGTTTTCATTTTCCAAACAGGCAACTTTCCTTTTATTTTCCGACAAGGCTCAGTCTCGAACTTATCCGGACAAATCTCCTTGATCTTCAAAAATTCGATTTTTCATTTAATGCTTATCTTTTTGATTTTTCAACTTTTTAAATAAAACATTAAATAATTTAATTAAATTCATGGTGAATTTAATTTTCTTCTTGCCGGATTTCATCTCCCCCTGGCGTGCTTTATTTTCGTCCGATTCGTGTCTGGCAATTTTGATTTTGTCCAAGGTATTTTTAAATTCCAAATAGTTGAGAATTAATTATTAAAATATTAAAATATTTTAATTAATTCCAACCCGTTCGTCTTGGACCCATGGCTATCTCGATTGTTCTTCCGTTTTTCTTGGCTGAGAGTGTATTTTCCGATTTCGTTCTTGATTTCGTCTAGCCAAACCAAAATTTAAGCCATTCCGTCGAAGATTTCATTGCCAGATCCTCATTTTTCTTTGCCGAGGCGAGATTTTAAGCTTATTCTCTTCTGCCAAAGTCAAATATTTCCTTGCTCGGTCGAATTTTTCTAGGCAATATCGTTGTCCGAATGTCTTTGCCGGTTGAATTTTCCTGACGTCTGACATATTCTTCATCCTTTTGGTCAAGGATGATCCTTCCTTTCCCTTTGCCTCGTGCATTTTTCTTTAGCCAAAGTTGACAATTTCTTCGCATTTTCCATACTTGGCAAATTTTGCCTCTTTTTCCCTCATCGTGTTAGGCATATTCCGTTTCATTCTTCGTCACATCCTGACATTCTTTAGCACATGTCCTTTCAATCTTGGCATTTGTCCTCTCGAAAGTGTCTGGATTCTTGGCCAAAATCTTCATTTTCTTCATCCATTAGCCTCTATACTTAGGCAAATATTCAAAATTTTCTTTGGACTTAGCATTAATACTTAGCCAAAAATCATCATCCTATCATCTTGGGCGGACTTCCTTGGCATCTTGGACGAACGTCATGGATTTCTTTAGCACCTTGCTAACTCTTTCCAAGCATATGGCGGACTTTGTAAGTCTTTAGGACGAGCACCATGGGATATCCCTCTTTTCTAGGGCGAATTTCCCTAACACTTTAGCATTTATTCTTATCATTTTATCCCTTTGAAAGGATTTTCCCACCCTTCACACTTAGCAAATTTCGAAATTTCCCTTAGCTGGGCGCCAACACTTAGTAAATGTTTTGATTTTCCCTCACTTCATAAGTCTAGGCGGACTTTCCATGACCTTCAGCCAAGTCCCACCTTTTAAGGGCGGACTTTGTGACTTTTTTGGACGAGTTTCAAGCACATGGCGGACTTCTAGCCTTCTTTGGACGTGCATTCTAGTGCTGGCGGACTTTGAAGGTCTTTGGGATGTCTCCCTTTGAAGATGGCGGACTTTGAAGCATCCTTGGACAAGTGTGGCGGACTTTAGAAGGTGTTAGGATATCCTTTTGGCATATGGCGGACTTCACCAACACTTTGGACATCCCTCCAAGCTTAAGGCGGACTTCCAAGGGGTCTAGGATGGAGATGGCGAACTTCAAGGGTCATTAGGATGTGCATCTTAAGCTTAAGGCGGACTTTGAAGCTCCTTTGGACATCCTTCTTTGCTGCTGGCGAACTTCCATGATCTTCTTGACATTCTTAAACATCTTCCTTCATCCTTCTTCCATGGAAATGGCGAATTTTCCAGACTTGAACAGATTTTCTTCATGAACTCCACCATTTTTTGAATTGATTTCTATGATTTCACCTTCAGATCTGATTGATCTTGACTGGTTTTTCCAGATTTTGAACGTTTTTGGTCTGATTTTCATGTTTTTTGAACTTTTTTGCAAATTTTTTTCAAATTTTTCAAATTTTTACTTTTTGATTTTCTGAGAGCTCTGGTGAGTTTTTCGAACTTCTGAGTGCGTTTTCAGAACTCGGGACCCTTCAAAAATAGAAACTTTCCAAAAATAGAAACTTTCTAAAAATAGAAAAAGCAACCCTATAAAAATAGGGAACCCGTTTGGTCCAAAAATGCCAAAAATGAAAAATCGAAAAAGCAACTTTTCCTAAAAAATATGAAGTGTCAGAATTGGCCGAATTCACAGTCGATCTTCATCTCTTGGGCCTTCTGAGCGCTTCCATGGCGTCTACGCACTGATTCAAACATGAATTAATGACTTGGTTCGGGTAACCCTTGGCGAACTGACTGGAAACTCTAAGTGAAGTGATCTCTCGTAACCGTTGCAAGGAGACCAAACCCTAAAAACTAGCAGGCAACTGGGGGTCCCCATCAGCGATGGGGCGATGTGTGAAAAGGTCACAACAGGCCTATAGCCTTAAAATTACAGAGGAATCTTTTAAGGTAATAGAATTATAGAATTGACAAAGAAAAAGATATTATTTGTGGGTTTTCACAATGATTTTGGCTGTTCAAAGAAAGAACGACCCAATACTTTACAATGACCACAACATTCACAACCTTATAATAGCAAATAACCATGAAATTTTAAGTGATGGCTTTCAATGTTAACACACCTAAAAGATGTGTCTTGAGATCCTCCTCAAAGCACCAACAATGCCTCTACCTATCTCTTCCCATCTCTACAAGAAAACATGTGCATATCCTGAAAAATATTTACTAAAACAAACAAAACCCTTACATCTTCTTTTCTCAAGATCAACAAAAAAAGGACCCCAACCATAACTTAATAGCTTATTAAAGGAATCTAAAATTCAAAAACAAACCCTAGCAATTTCATATTTCCAATGACAATTGAAATTTTTTTAGGAGTTGTTATTGTTGGAAATGTTGTTATTGATGTCAAAGGTATATAGACGATTGGAAGTCGTCATTGATGTCAAAGTGTATGAGCAAGATTCTTGGATTGATTGCCAATGATGTAAAATGAGATCTATGTCAAAGTACTCACAAAAAGCCATAGGCCACTAATCGATGGAGAGGTTGGCAATATACAAGACCAAGCAAAACCAGATTACAAGTATGAATTAATGAAGTAATGATCATATCTACATTATGATCGAGAATAGAAGATCATAAAAGACAAAGACAAAGACAAAGACATTATATATGTCCATATTTACATTATGACTGCCCAAGATTATAGCATATATAAATCTGCATTGATTGCCAAAGTTAATTTAATTATATATGAAAAGAAGCAAAAAAGCCAAAAACAAAAGAATGGAAGACAAAAGCACAAAAGACAAATGCCTCATAAGACAAAAAAGCACACAAGACAAAAGATATAGCATTCCAAAAGCCATGATTAGTATAATTTAAAAGGCAGCTATTTGTATAAGCAATTGGCAGTGCTGAATTTATTGTCAGACAGATATAAACCTCATATCAGTGTTTCATATGCTGGCCGACTATATCCATAATATGCTTTGAAGATAATCTCCATAATATCCATAAACAGCAATAGGAATAGAAGTGATTAATATGAACAGCAATTAATATAAGTCAAGAAAAGGTGCAGCGATTCATTTTATTAAGGAGAAGCAAGAAGCAATGACTATTATTAATAGGCAAACTTTCCAAAAGAAATGATAACTAACAAAGCAGCAAACATATTTAATAAAGGCAGCACTTATCATTTTAAGATAAATAAATGGAGCGATTAAATTTATGAAGACAATGATTAAAGTCAACAAAGTCATACGTGACAAAATTTAAATAAGACAAAAAATATATAATGGAAAGAGGCAGTGATTCATAATTTCCTAAGTAGAAGTGATTCACATAAAAAAGATAGTTATTATGGGCAGCGATTAAATTATCCAAGAGCAGTGATTAAAGTTTATATTTGTGAAGGTAATGATTAAGGTTAGTTGAAAAGGAAACAATTATCTTTGAAAATAAATAGTAGTATAAATGATTTGTTAGAAAAGGTAATGACTCTCTATAGGGATCTCTTTTCAAAGAGATATATCCTTTCACTAGTTTATAAAGATTTAAAAGTTGATTGTGAATTGAGGAGAATGTGTGTGTGGAGTAAAAGAAAGACAAATACATAATAGACACCAGGTTCAGAGGAAGATTACTTGCTGACTTATAAAAAGCAAGTTGTGAAGATTAATTGCAGATTCAAAAGAGATGTAAGAGCAGACTTAAAGGAGATCTATAAGCAGATTTATAGCTAGTTTTTTAGCAGACTTATATGGTGGATTTAAGCAGATTTACATGGCATATTTGACCAAACTTACATAGCATATTTAAGTGAACACATGAATGAGGAGGTTATCAAGTAGATTTATAAAGATATTGTAAAGAGATTTATAGCAGATTTATAAAAGGATTAAGAGTAGATTGGTGAATAAGAATATATGAAGTTTTGATAAGAAAGATTTGGTGAAGGAAATAAATTATTTCATCATAATATTCATCTTCCATTGAAGAAGCAACATACTAAGGGTGGAATCTTGCTTTGTTGTGAAAGTTGGTGCTTCCTAAAGGAGATACTGGTCTCTCCAATAGGTTGGTGCCTACGAATTGAGTTGTGGGAGTTGGTGATTCTACTGGTTTGGTGCTCACAAATTGAATGAGGGGTTGGTGCATCTAGTGGGTTGGTGCTCACAAATTGAATGAGGGGTTGGTGCCTCTAGAATTTGTAAAAATAAGTTTAATAAAAGCAATATTTTTTCCGTGGTTTTCTCCCGTAAGGGTTTCCATGTGAAACTTGGTGTTCTTGTGTTCTTAATTATATATACAATCCCTTTTTCTTTGAGATCCATTCAATTAGCTGAACTTAAAGACTACATTGGTTATTCATATATTTATCACCTTGTTTTGTGATCAATAATTTGCACTCTTTTTGTAAGAGATAAAAATAAAAATAAATAACTTTAAAGAGCAACTTAGATTACTTACATACCCTAGATAGACAAAGAACAAAGCAACAACCACCAAAAATCAAAATATGCTTCCCTGATAAACATTTCAGTGGCATCTCAACAGTAAAGACAATACTAGAAACTTGTTTGGGACTTTAAGGCCATCTAGGTGATTTTAGTTCATGTTTCAAACACAACAGTACATCGTATTAATTTGCACTGCTCCTTTGGGATAAAATGCTTTTGAACTCGCCATTGTTGTCTCTTGGTGAGTATGCAATATAAAATTAAAGAAAAGTGCATTAATTATTAAAAGGAAAACTAGGGACTAGGGCTAGAGGATTACATTGTTCTCCTTATGATTAATGTCAGCTGCTCCTTGAGGCTTGTACGTAACTTCTTGAGTATACATTAAATCATTCACCAAATTATGATGCTGTACATCTTTCCCACGTAAAATGATTCTGAATCCAGGAGGGAGTCGCAAATATAGGATGGAAGCATAGCTCTGCCAAAAAGTGCCACACAGCATATTGGATAACCAAGAGATTTCATATAAATATCTACTTACCAAACATAGGACAGAATAGGCAACACATAATCCCGACAGTTAATAAAAACATTTATAAAATGTTTCCCATGCATGCATGCAGCTAAAATGTTTCCTGCATATAATAATTGAATCATATTCTGATGACTTGATATAAACCTCGTTGTCTTTGATAAAGGAATATAAATAAATTTTACAAGTAAGATAACCATATGGTAGAAGGATGCTACTAGAAAATCAAGTAGTTGGAAATAAATTAAGTCAAACATAATTGCAAGAAAATACTTCAATAGATACAAAATGGATTATCTGATTTCATCAATATGTAAAAAATTGGATCCAAGTAGCCTACAACTAAAGATGAAGATAATACGAAAATAAGCATACCCGCAAGGAGTGCTTGTAGGTGAGGTAATGTCTAGAATTTGGAAAAGATTTAGCCATTTGTATCATCTTCTGATCCGTGTTTGCACCTCTGACTTGAATGTCCTACAAATATAGGACATTATAAGACATTCACAGTATTTACTATCAAGTTTACAGTCTACAGGCATTATGAGGGAACCAAAAAAGCAATTCTAATGAATTTCTCCTTACAGGCATTACGAGGGAACCAAAAAAAATAAAAAACAATCCTAACGACTTTTTACTCACAAAAAAGAGAGCGTCTGGAGATAATAAAAATTGTCTGGAGATACCCTACTGAGATCTTACAATCTAAATCTAGTACATGATATTTGCCATTCAAATTCTAGAATTTTAAAAAATAAGTTTTGCCTCCATTTATTTAGACAAACTTATGTACAAAAGGAGATGTATTCCTATATCCATCCCTGGACATAGTTGTTAATGGAGAGAACATTGTTTAATTACCAAAACTACATTTGACATTTTGAACATGTAAAAACAGACCTTACAAAGGACTATACCAACCACATTAGGACAAAAGTTAGCTTGTGGATACAGTATGACCATTGCAAGAAGTCCAGAATATAAATAAAACAGGTGTGCAAATAAATTTAAAAATATGAAAACAAAATACATCAGGTACAAAATACACATTGAGAACTCAGTATAATTTGTTGAACAGACGGCTTTTGGCATTATGTATGATCACAGTAACAACTAAATCAGAAGATCTTTGGCACAACACAACATCCTAATATACAGGTAATCTATCATCATACTACAAAAGCAAAGAAAACCAAAAACTAAGTAATTCTAGTGGGTTACAAGCAGACAGTTTCCAATTTTTAGATTGTAAATGCAAATTTATATGATTTTCTGTAATTCATAAAAAGAAAAAAGTAATCTGAGCATTTAACAGGCTTGTAGACAGTTTCTGATGAAACCAATCCATAGCTGCAAATGTCTATATACGTACATATATATCTGTTTCAAAATCCAGTTCACATTCACCCTGATCATTATCCCAAAGATTGTAGAGTATAATCCGTGTACCTTGCTCTCGCATTCCATTGAACTGAAAAAAACATGGCTGACAATCAAGTTAAAAACACTAAAACATTTTCTAAACATAATGCTTCAAGTGAAAGCCTTGTTTCCAAGATTGATGTCGAAAATTCTATAGCATTATACATCCTATACATGGTAAATCAACCATATCATATTTTGATCCTTACAATCATGATCAGAAGAAGCATAAAATATTATGTCCTCAACATATCTGAATAGTATAGTCACCTGCAGATGCAAGGGTACATTAAGGGGGCACCATTTAAATGTGGGATATAGAAGTGGACAAATAAGGGTACGGCTGTAGTATAGATAAATATGGTAACAAGAAGACTTGGGTACGGTAAAGGAGATGTGGCCCTAATCCCTATACCAATGTCTTCTGGTAAATGCTGTATGGTTTGTTTGTATTACAAAACACATCTTGAAGAGTCAGATCTAATATTTATGAACAAAATATACTATGCATAGCCTAGATCTCATATGCTGTGTTCCAAGATGTTAAAATAAATTTATAGACAATAGATGGTAAACCCTGTCAACTTCTGATGGCATCACTATAGCGTTATCTTAATTATTCACAATATCATTATGAACATATTTGATTGAATATAACATCACCACTGAATTGACTTAGAATCAAGAAAAACATACTTTTCAGACATTTTTATTAAGCTTACTGGGTCAAGTATGAGCGATCAAAAGAATAATAAACAAAATGAATATTATATACATAATCATTTGGCCTTACTTTTTAAGAGCACACAGGAAATACTGAGGGGGTGGGGGGGGAGGAGAGGGTGAATCAGTATTTCAAACTTTAAAACTTAAAACCATATGAAACAGAAATCAAAACAGTAATAGCAAGCACAGAACAAGATGAACACCGTTTTTCACGTGGAAAACCCTTTCGGATAAAAAATCACGGCAGATCAATAGCTTTCATTAACAATAATGGGCACCAACTCAGATTACAAGTGAGCACCAACTCTCCTGAAGCACCAACTTCGAACTGCTCAAGCACCAACTTCAGAATGAGCACCAACCCAAATACACTGAAAATTTTATATCACTGCTACACTGATTCTTGACTTGAAAAACGTCCTTCACATCAACTTCCAACTCCAAATGACTCATGCTTGTATACTTAAAAACTCTGCACTTCTTTCATAACATCCACATGCCAAAAATGCAATACCAGATTTTCTCAGAGTTCGACAGATTCAGCTTCAGATCCTTTTTGTTCATCCATATCATTTAGCAGCCAACACACTCAAAACAGAAACAAATGTCTCACTGAAACATAACATCACCTGCTTTATTCAACCAATGAGGAATACATAAACTTTACTGATTTCGCAGATGCCTTCAAAATATATAATCCACATTCATTCCACTTTTCAATCTCATTTTACTTCACATCAGACGCAAATAACATCTCACTACACACCTTACATACATTCCATGCAAATATAGAATGGAAGCAATGCAGCTGAACAATCACAACTTTTCTGAGCACAACAGCGAATACAAGGTCTGCACCATCCTTTGAGAAACAACAACAGCATCACAGAATGCACCAATCACACTCAATTTGCATAATCTGCCAAAAACTTAAGAATCACGACTCCTTCATAAGACCATACACTCATGATTCCAAGAGAAATATTTCACTTCAATGCACACAGTTTTCTGAAAATGCAACTCAGTGATGAAGATTCTTATTTTTAAAAGGTCCGCCATAGATGCAATAATAGATTAGTGGTCTTTGGCCTTTTGCCTCTACGCCTTTGACATCAATGCAATAATGTGGCATTCCTTCTTGACATCAATGACAACAATATTTCCAACATGCTAAAAGTAGACTTTCCAAAATATGTTCATCTACTGAAAAACGGTAGCAGTTGAAATAGTACAAGCTATAAATAATGCATCTAAAAACAATTTCTAACAATTAGCTCTAGACAATGATTCTAATTAAGTTCTTCCATATTGTCATGGCAACCTCTTTGAGGACACTTTGAAACTTTCACAATTCATCTTAATGCTTTGAATCCAAAAAATCCTTCATTCTATTGATTCTACATCAAACCCTAACTCAAACATGCAATTTTGAAAGCTCTAAATCCTAAGCAGCATACAAAAAATATTGTTCTCCAAATGCTATTGTGATGACACTAACATCTTTCTTTTGATCAATCAGCACCCTAATTAGTTTTTAACCTGAAAAATCACTCATCATCGCTATTTTTCCCTGGCTCTTGCAAATTCAGAACAAATATTACTAGACACCAAGGGTTTGGGTTAATTGCACATATTTTTCTGCTGAAAATCTGAATTTTTGGAAGATGAAACTGTTAATGTTTCAGTAGCTGCAGGAGGTATCTTCTGTCATGTATGTGAATCTTCCAAAATTGGCGTAACTGACATGCAGAAGAACATTCATTAATTGTCATAACTGTCATGCAGGAGAATCTGCATTCTAACATGCATTTATCATTCCTTCTGTCATGCAGAGGAATCTTTGCATAAGAATCTCTAAATTAAGCAATTGTAACTGCCCTCCTTGTGCGTCTCCTTGCTTTTGCATGTAGCTTTATTTTTAGCTGAAGATAGATGCAGCTGGAGGAATTATTCTGTGTGTGTGTGAAGCTGTCTTGTAGAGGAAGTTCGAATTATTCAAGAGGTGTGCAAGTTCTTCATCAAATGCAAAGTGTAGAAGGCTGAGATAATTGTTAGCAGATTGTTTCACTCAATTTCTGTATTTGCATCAGATTATGGTGCTTTGTGTTAGCCTTCTTATCAGCCTATTGTAAAAGTGACATGCTTGTTGAGATTCAATATACAAGAGACATATTTGTGGCTGGGTTTTTCTCCCTCAAGAAGGAGGGTTTTCCCAGGATATATGTTGTGTTCTATTGTTCATGTCTTCATGTGTCTGTGTTGCTTTTTCTGCTTTCTGAAAAATCTGATCCTAACATTAACATGGTATCAGAGCGGGTCTACGAAAAGATCTGATCAGATTTGGTCTAACACAGTCTCTTGTGGCACAATGGAGTTTTGAAGGCTTTTTGAGTTTGTAAATCTTAGACATGATTAGAAGGCATGGGAAAAGCTGTTGAGTCTGTGCGTGCAAGTGCCATGGAAAGAAAGTGATGGAGTCAATGCTATTTTGTGTTGACTTATCTTCTGTAGTGCGGGTGAATGTCCTATTGTTGTTCAAAGGGGTATTGATGCGTGGGAGTCATGTTTTGTTAAAACTGATATGAGAATGTTATATATTTATTGACACCTCTTTAGGCATGGGCAGTATGGAAGTGTGAGTAACTTCTGGGCTAGTTTCACTTGATGTAAAGCCGTGACTTTCTAGATACTATTCTATTGCTTGTTTTGAGTTTTGGATGTGCAGAAATTCTCTGAGCTAACGAGGGTGTTATATATAATCTATTTTGTTGCCATCCACGATGTGTGAAGCCCTTTTGAATTCATGGGTGTATGTCTTTTTTGAAGAAGTCTTGAGGAGTGCCTCTTGAAGGCTAGCATTAATTGGCTGCTGTATCTTTTCCTGTAGAAGACTAAAATTTATTCAGAACTCTGATTAAGTGTGCTGTGTATAAGGAGTTTCTTGGAGCTGCAATCTCTGTTTACAAGCTTGGGAAGCAAAAGGCCACGTTTATGGAAGGAAGTTGTGATGATTTTTTACTCTTTTGATTACTTAAACTCTTTTGTTGCATGAGTTTGGGTGCGTTGATTCATAATGTGATCTCAAGATTTAAATGGAGTCTTCAATCTTTGATAAACAGTCGTTTCATATTCCCACTCTCCATGAGGGCGAGATCGAGTGAAGGTGGCGAAGATGAGACACAACTACAGGTCTAGCTCATTAGTGTACCAACATAAAGAGATAAGTATCTTATGTTTGTGCCTTTGAATAATGATGTAGATTAATTCATGCTATAACATTGAGATAGTGAATCATGTATGCTTCTACCATTTGTATTTCTCTTCGGGATAGTTTAGTTCTATGAACTATTAGTAATCTCTCTCTAAAATGCTTCCAGGATGGATCGAGGAGCAAGAGGGTGTTTAGAGATTGCTTAGAGAGGAAGAGCTAGAGGCATCCTGTGAGGAAGTCTTGCCGATTGGAAAAATGATCAAGCATGGAGTCATAGCTTGTAGCCATGGGACTGAGTTGGTGACTAAAGACATCTCTCGAAGAGGAGGAACCTATTCAAGTTATCTTTGAGATTAGTTTCTTCGAAGAGGAGTAATTTACATTTAGAGGGAGTCTAACAATTCTTCAGAGGCAACCTTGGATGAGGAGGTCGGAAGGTTGATGCTAGAACTTGAAGCTTCAGAGGGAGTCACATCATCATGAAGATCTGTGTTAATGCATTTCTCTCTGTGAGAGAGATTTGAGGTGCAAGCCCTTGTTAACGCATCTTTCTCTGTGAGAGAAATTTGAGGTGTAAGCCCTTGTTAAGGCATCTTTCTCTGCGAGAGAAATTTGAGGTGTCATCCCTTGTTAATGCATTTCTCTCTGTGAGAGAGATTTGAGGTATCAACCCTTGTTAATGCATTTCTCTCTGCGAGAGAGATTTGAGGTATCAGCCCTTGTTAATGCATTTCTCTCTGCGAGAGAGACTTGAGGTGAAAGCCCTTGGTTTCATTCTCTTGGAGTAGCCATGGTGGATGTCATGATGAGATGACAATATCACACTTGTGCATGGTTATCTGAAAAGATACCTCCCTAGCTAAGAGGGAGTGTTAATGTTTCAGTAGTTGCAAGAGGTATCTTCTGTCATGTATGTGAATCTTCCAAATTGGCGTAACTGACATGCAGAAGAACATTCATTAATTATCATAACTGTCATGCAAGAGAATCTGCATTCTGACATGCATTTATCATTCCTTCTGTCATGTAGAGGAATCTTTGCATAAGAATCTCTAAATTAAGCAATTGTAACTGCCCTCCTTGTGCATCTCCTTGCCTTTGCATGTAGCTTTATTTTTAGCTGAAGATAGATGCAGCTGGAGGAATTATTCTGTGTGTGTGTGAAGCTGTCTTGTAGAGGAAGTTCGAATTATTCAAGAGGTGTGCAAGTTCTTCATCAAATGCAGAGTGTAGAAGGCTGAGATAATTGTTAGCAGATTGCTTCACTCAATTTCTGTATTTGCATCAGATTATGGTGCTTTCTGTTGGCCTTCTTATCAGCCTATGGTAAAAGTGACATGCTTGTTGAGATTCAATATACAAGAGACATATTTGTGGCTGGGTTTTTCTCCCTCGAGAAGGAGGGTTTTCCCAGGATATATGTTGTGTTCTACTGTTCATGTCTTCATGTGTTTGTGTTGCTTTTTCTGCTTTCTGTTAAATTTGATCCTAACATTAACAGAAACTCTGTCCTATAGAAGAAATTCAGCTTGATTGCAAATGAAAATTGCTGGAAAATGTACACACCCTTATCAAGGATAAATTAAAGACTTGTTGAAACTTGGAAAAATTGTTGAACATAGTTGCTATAAGTGATGGTCACTATCGATATGATTGAAACTGTTGTGGGAGATTGAAATCAAACTCCCTGTTTAACATGTTTTGGGTCCCTTCTCCTCTCATGTTAGAGAACTGCTATTTTTGGTTGCTTCTTTACTTTCTAGCACCACAGTCAAATCTTCTCCATTCTCCTACATCCCTCTAAGTTCTTTGAACAATGTTTTGTCAAGGTCTATGCAACATGAACCTATATGAAATCTTTCTTGTTGGACTAGGCTCGAAAGGAACTTTGTCAACTTCATCTTTCCAAAGCATGAGAAGCAATATAATTTTAGCTCTTTTCAATTTGTAGCAAAGGAAAGCACAAATGAAACTAATATACCACTTGATGTTTCAAGTGCTTTCCTCTTCACGTTAATTTTTGGTGTTTGGTCCTTTGGCCTTGCTTATCTAATGTTGAAGCACGCAATGTTGGTCCATGGAGTTTGATCATGCTCCAGGTTAATATTTTAGCAACTTTGGTAACTGTGGTTTCCCCCCAAATTAATTAAAGGGGGAGTGCAAGGGAGGTGGGGCCCCTTCTGTAGGGCCTGAGGACGGAGCCCACGGTGGGGGTCTGGGGGCAACACCCCCATCCAAGGGTTGTTGGCGATAGTGCCCCCAATCAAGGGCTCAGGAGCAGCACCCACAATTGGGGGCTAGGGGGCAACACCCCAAAGCAAAAAGTCATGATGTTTTTAATAAAGAAATTTGTAATAAATTTGAATTGAAAACAATTTTGTAACTACCCGCAACTGAATAGTTTCTTGCTACGGATTGGTGATTGATCAGTCAGTTCAGAGTAGTAAATCTACATGTAGCAAACAGCACTCCTGTGAGGTCTGAGGGGACCACCCCCCCTAGCGGGGGCCTAAAGGCGAAGCCCACGGCAAGGGCTCGGGGACAAAGCCCACAGTGGGGGTATGGGGGCAACGCCCCCAATCAGGGGCTATTGAGGACAACACCCTCAATCAAGGACTCGGGGGTAGCACCCCCAGCTGGGGACATGAGGGCAGTGCCACCAAAGCAAAAGTTCATGATATTTTTAATAAAGAAATTTGTAATAAATTTCAATTGAAAACAATTTTGTAATTGCCTGCAACTGAACAATTTCTTGCAAAATATCGGTGATTGAACAATCATGGTTCAAAGTAGTGAATCTACACACAGCAAACAACACATAGAAAAAAGTTGGTTGGTTGTGGTTTTGTGTTGGTGGAACATGCAGCAGCACGTGGGAGTTGAGTGTAGCGTTGTGTTTGGAGCCCACAGAAAATTGCTGCAAGTTTATGAAATACTGTAACTCTGTTTCACTAGAGATTTAAATAAAATCAAATAGTTGTTTGTGGGCATAGCCCAAAGGGTGAACCATATTAAAAAGATTTGTTACTTTGTAATTCATTATTTTGTCATTTAATTTATATATCTGTGATTCTGCATTGTTTAATTCATTTCTTAATTGCTCCGATCCTGCCTGAAAATCCCAACATGCAAACATGACTTTTTGGCATTCTTCAATAGTTTGGTTTTCTTCACACTATAATTCTTGTTTGGCTCTTCAGCTACATTCTTCTTTGTTTCTTTACAACCTATTAAATTCCTGCATCTTGGCTTTGAATGGGGACTCAAATTTGCAAAGCTTTTTTCATGATTTCACAAAGTAAAAAATGAATAGCCCCAACACAAATTTTATTAAAAATTTTGCATTAAATACTCCTACCTAGCCTACATCTCCTTTTTGAGCTCAACATGTCTTCCTCTAGCACCTCCAATGCTAATTCTCTTTCAGCACTACTTCTACTTTGACATCCTTGTGCTAGTGCAATGCCCAAGCCTTCAAGTACATATGTACATACGATTTCTCTCCTCCTTCACATCACTCCTACAATGCAATTTTCATTCCTTAGTCATTTACCCTTGTGAAGGAACAATCCAACAATTCAAATTATTTCTTAGCTTCGTGACATCACTTTTCCTTGCATTGAACATTTCCATTTTTTGACCTCATACATGCCACTACTTTCAACCCTTTCTACAACTTGTTTGCTTCCACTACCATCCTACCTTTCTCTTTCTCCATTCCTTCAATGTCCCAATATAGGCTCAAACTATCTCTAATTACACATATTACAAAAATCTACATGCTATTGTGCTTATATTATCTTGCAAGTATTATACACAACCTACTTCTAAAATAACAACAAATTTTTACCATATTCTTAGATGTCCAGGTATTCCTTAGTGTTCAGTTTGAGAGGCTTCTACAACCTTTTTCTGCGACTAGGTTCCAATTGTTCTTTCATCAATGAGCTTTACACCTTCCAAATTCATGTCCAGGGCAATGCTTCCTCTCAATAAAATATCTATAAGGCTGCAACATGCCAGGCGCTTTGTAATCTCTAGCCATTCAAGTTGTTTTGGTAGTGGGAAAACATCCAAGTTGTCATTCATTCATGTTCACACTCACCATTTCTCCTCCACTTCAGCACCTCCTTAGCTTTTGGCATTCTTCTCTTTCTCCTCTCATGCTATTTCAGACTTAGTCTATATAGGATATCAGGATCGACAATGTATTGGACAGCAAGGTAAACAGACAATAAATAAGGCAAAGAACAGTTCTAGTGAATGCCAATTTTAGGATAATATGGTAATGAAGCCAATAGTATACAATAATAAAGTAACATGCATACAATTAGAAATTAGATCTATATGAATGAAATAGGTACCTGTGGTTGAATTGTAGGTGCATTAACCTCCCCTTGGCTGAAGCACTTGTTGAGAGGTGGTTGTAGGTGAAATTAGGGCATATAGGAGAAAAACTAGTAGCCCACAGCTAGGGACACTAGGGACTTTGCAATTGAAAGTGAATACCCTATGATTGAATCTTTAAAGGCCTTGTCTTGCTAATTGTAATCCTTTGGTCAAGTGCACCTTTAATCCTCTAGGGGCTGATGTGAACACAAGAAAAGATCACCAGTTTCTTCTTTCAGAAATGACGAAGACAAACCTATGAATTGGTGTTCCAACCATTAAAATCAAAATCCAAAAATAGTTGACATTTCTGACCCGACCTTTAAAAGAAACATGCATTTTATGGTAATATTCTACTATAACTAACATGCGTTCATAAGAAAATACACTGCACTAGCAATTTAACAAAAGGCATTATCAATGGAAGACAGACTCTTGGGCATATGGAGTCAGAACCTGATTATACATTAATATTTGCATTAGTATGATTACATGGAGGCTTTGAATTCAGGACAGCAGGATCTCCCTATGAATGACTACCCATCCTCTCTTACCTTCCATCAAGGCTCTTACACATATAGGGTGACTGCCAAGTAATTGTCACTGCATGATCATCCTAAAACCTACCATATATTTGCATACAAAGTCATGCATGGTTCATGCAATCAACAACTACATCATGCAATCTTCCAAGTGTCTCTTGTTCTGTGACTTCTGCCGCATCTTGACAGTTAACCCCTTTCACTCTAGCACTGTGACTTCCTGCTTCTTCCACAGCTCATCATCTGGCACTCTACTTCAGCACTAAACTTGGTCAATGGTGATGTGTTTAGGCCCTGACCCAACATCGGGCAATATGTTCTAGGCTGGTTTTGGAAAAGGAAATATTGTCTCATTCTTTCTTGTTTATTCACAAGTAAATATTCATTTATGTTTTAATAAAGTTGATCTTAAAATACTTTTGGATTCTTGATTGCTGAAATCAGAATCATCGCAGAGGCATAAATTGCTGCAGCTAGGTTTGCTAACAGAATTGTTTTCAAATATACAATATTAGGAAACTAGGCAACTATTACCCCTCCAATAATACATGATAATACATTTACAATAACATTCAAACTATGGGCTCTGCTGTTCTTGAGCCTTGACATAGTACATGGTCTCATCTATGCAGGGCACCTCCTTCTCCATGATAATACTCCTTTTATTGTTAATGATGTTAATTTTCCAAACCACTCCCCTGTTGGTAATAATCAGATGCACACTCTTTCTGTTTGTTCCAAATAGAGATGATACTTGTAATATTGCCAATTAAAATTGTTGTGTGTTATTTGATGGCTCTCCCAAGGTGTTGGTGATAATCTTCTGAACCACCTCCCTGTTGGTAATAATTAGATTCATGCTCTTCCTGTTTATTCCAAATAGAGATGATGCTTGTGGTGTGATATTCAATGGCTCTCCCAAGGTGTTGAATTCTATCATCCTAACTGGGATGCTGGATTTGATGCTACTACAGTTTATGAAAAACATAATGATGTGAAATAAATCAAAATGGAATCTTCTGTGTACATAGATATCTTAAGTTTTCTGTACGACGCAACAAATTTTTAATAAAACTTGATGACAAACTTACATTTCCAAATCATTTTAATTTCAATCTTTTTTTAAAGGCATATTTCAGTGAGTTATAACACACCATATAAGTATGTCAGTAAACTGAATCAGAATATATAATAACAACAATTCCTCATGATTTCAGATGTCAAAACTTCGAAGCTGTCAAACAAACATTGATTCTGCACTAGATTGTTTATTTCTCAAGAATTTTGAACATAACAACAGTTTTTTATATTCCAATCATAGATTAAAACAAAATTGCATCAATGAATAGCCCTACTTGAATTAGTCTTTTAACATTAGACGATGAACACTAAAGATTAATCAAAAGCTGAGAAAATAACAGAAGTGTGCACAAAGAAAGATATTGGATACAATGACAAAAGAAGGTAAAATTTTCAGAAACATTTACAAATTTTCATCAAGAAGATTTTTTGTTTCATCCAAATAGGTTTGTTCAACATCTACAATTTCCTTTTAATTGACAAATAAGAAACATGTCTACTCAATCGGGAATGAAAAATACATTACACCCACATGTTAACAATATTCTCGACATATAAACACAGAAGGAGAATAGGCAGAACCTGCTGTAAGAGTTCGTCTTCACTAAAAAATGGTGACCACTGTTTTATAGTCTCTAAATTCCGAGACCAATCATTAGCAGTAAAACGTATGAGTTTTCTTGGTCCATCTCCTTTACTTTCATAGTCAACCTGCCCATTGAAAAATACAACAAACATACCAGAATGAATAAATGCAGGAAGCTACATGTGAGAACAAAAAGCACAAGACAAAAATCCATTGCCTATTTATATGATAATTATTATCTTTACTTGAGCACCAACAATATGTGCCCCAAGTATGATCCATTTACTCAGAACTAAGAAATGTGTTTCCTCCAAGATTTCTCTGTAAAACATCCTGGTGATTATAAAGACTTGTTAAAAACAAAATACAAAACACCACTTCTCCCCATCCTGCAGAACACAGGTATATTAAACTGAATTTTAATCAGGCAGGTCAAGGAAACAAAGGCCTGCTTCTGATGGATGTGTATTCAAAGAAGAAAAAAGCAAGCTAAAAGTTATTGTTTTCAATGACCTAGGCAGGAACATGAATAATCAAATGGAGCCTAGAGGCTATGGCTATGCTCAAGGGCATCCAAGCTGCTGTCATTAGTGAACTAAAAATGCTAATGGTAGATAGAGACTTGCAATTTTTTGCTATGAAAATTGGGGAAGTATCATCTTGGAGATTGAAATAAACTGTGGAAGACAAAAAGTTGGAAGAGATCACCTTCCCTACATCAAAAGAGAAAACAATAAGGTGGAGAATAGCCAATATGGGTGTGAAGCTATTGGTAACAGATAGTGTCCACAGATTCTGTAATGGAAAATTTCCCAGCCACATTAAAAATTGCTTGTCAAAGATGCTATCCTTAACCCATCCCATGCTCCCCTTCCCGCCTCCCTCCACTGCCTCATCCTAAGGCCTTTGTAATCATATCTATAATAAACCTACTCCTATCAATCTTATTGCATCACCCAAGGATGGGGGATATAAATCTAATAAAATATTCTTATGATCTTTTATAATTGCTTCCATTTTTGAGTATTTTATGGGCTAGAGATGGCATGTCATCCACATGGGAATTGTGGCAATCACTTTATTATAGCCTTCCCTGTAGTGGTTTCTTCTACACATAATTTTCACTTTGCTAATTCTGAAGGTAGTAAGGTATGTTGCTCTGCTTGGTGGGAATGGACAATCAACAACCAGATAATATCCTTCCTTGCTCATGAATTTTCTTATAACAAAGAGAACAGGGGACGTGGCCTGTAAACTTCTAGGCATGAAAAGCAACTCTGCAGTATGAGGAGCTGGTTTTGCATTAAGATCATGAGAGAAAAGGAAAGTGTGCATCTACTTTATTCTGTTGTCTGCTTTACTGATTGTGATTTATGCACGCAATGCACACTGCAATTTCAGAAATCCCTAACCACCTATGAGAATGGCTCTGCAAATTTAGTCTGTGTACTCAACCTTGCACACATGTTCTTCTTCTGTCTTCTATTGATGCTGAACTGGGCCTAGCAAAAGCTACATTGGTCTCTGCATATTAGAGACACCCAAGGAATTGGTAAGAGTAATGGCTTCTCATAATCGACTTAACAATAGTCAATTCACAGCTCTCCAACAAAGAGTACCACATCAGTGATGCAGTGGTAACCAGTCCGTTGCTTGCTCCAAGGATGGCTGCGCAAAGCCACTGTGCTCTCTACCGAAAATCTTTATTTTGGTCGTCATCTATTTCTGTAGAAGAAGAGACTGTAACGAGGCTTCGAATTTGGTGCCACCTCTCCAATTGCTGCTGCCGATTCTTTCATCATTCTCTTTGACTCCTTTGTTAATGGGAAGAAAAACCCAGACTGGTTATTATCATTCAAAGAAATGTACGGAGGACATATTCCTTTGATGACAGTAAACAGTTAATAAATCAATAACAGTGTAGTCAGCCGACAATCTGTTGAGGCAGCTACACCATTAATGGATCAATAACAACGCAGTCAGGGCATTTATTTTCCAAAACCACCTCCAATTTCTCTTAAACTCGGACCATGAACTTGCAGATTGACACTAACGACATTATTCTCAATTTCTCACAATTTCTTCTCCAAATCCATCTAAGCAGGTTGAGAATTGAACCCATCACATCAAACCGCCCATAGGGGGTTCAGGGTGTTGATGTTATAGCGGCGGGAGATTTATTTCTCTCGAATTTGTATTTAAATAATAAATAAATGATAAAACAAAAGCAAGTCGAACTTATATAAATATTATTTTATGTTTTGAGGCTGACTCAATATGAAAAGTTGCCTTGGTTCTTGAAGGAGGCCGACACTTATGAAATGATGCCTTGCCTTTGTATATATACAAGGCACTTGAGATCCATTTCACAATTAAATTTATTCAAGACATATTCGCACTTCTAGGAGAAGATCGCATATTCTACAGCAGATCGATATTTTGCATCAAGCAGATTGTGATAAAGGAGATATCATATCATTTGTATATTCGCACCTTGGAGAGGTGCTATCTCTTATTACTTCAGATCGGCCTTGTGTTTGGGCCTAAGTGTAAAGCAGATTTCTGCTCTTTCATTCAATATATAAGTGATATATTTGTGGCTGGGTTTTTTCTCCCTCAAGAAGAAAGGTTTTCCCAGGGTATTTGCTGTGTCTTATTGTTCATTATTCTGTGTTTCTGCTTATTCATTTCTGATCCTAAAATTAACACAGGGCCCCCTATCAGATCTAGTATTATACTATTATAAATAAAACATATATTAAACATATATTATTAAAAAAAATATCACAGTATTAAACTATTATAAATATAGAAAGGGCACCCGACTATTATAAATATATATGCTTAATTTTATTTTTTCATTTCTAGTATTAAACTATATAAATTAAACATATATTATTAAAAAAAAAATATCACAGTCCAGAAGTATATGTTTTATTTTATTTTTCTTTTATATTATTAATTATTAAACTGATAATCTGATAATATTAAAAATATATTATTAAAAAATTAAACATATACAGATTAATATATTAATAAAAATAAATTATAATATAATATTACAATAAATTATACTAAGACAAATTTAATGCTGAATTTTTTCCTTGCCAAACTTCATCCGAATTTCAATGTTGCCGAACTCGAATTTGAATTTGAACCTCGTGACTCAGGTTGTATCTATACAATTTTTGTTAGATTTGATTGTGAAGTCACCCAAAATCAAAGTGACTGAAGGCAAGCAAGACAAGAACCCAGAGATGAATAAACTCAACACTCTCCTAGCACTGAACTAGCACTTCTGAATAAGTAAACTAGTGAACTTCACATAGGGAGACGTGAGGGCTGATTATATAGAAAAATAGAGGCAAATAAAACCAAGAGGAATAATAACTCCCCTTTACCCATAATAGGTGGGAGGTTTTACCTACTTGGTAAATGCCAAATACATGGTTATGCATACTCAGGTAAAAACAGAAAATGGTTATGGAGAGGTGGCAAAAAGTCCAAAAGAGGGTGTGACATTCAACTACCCAAATGTGGGTGTGAATGACACATGTGATTGAAGGATTATGCCACGTGTCCTCATCCTAACCATTCAATATAACCTAAGCAAGCTTAATAATGTGTGTAGGAAAAATAAATATTCCCTAACATAAGGAAAATAGAAAGAACCTACACTAACACTCCCCCTTAAGCGTACTTAGGTGGGTGAAAAGACACAAAGATTGGTCCCGACTACTAGGCCATGTTAGGTACCCATGTACAAAATAATCTCTCACAAACAGAGAAAAGGAGAAAACCCAGTGGGACAAAACTCCTCCCCAAAAGAGAGAAAAGAAAACAAGTTTTCCAACACAAGAAGAATCCCATGCAAGGAAGAAGTCCCTTCCAAAATAGAAAGGAGAAGAAAGACTACGTAGCCTTCCCTCAAGTAGTCAATTGTACCACTGGCTAATGCTTGAAACTGGATGTAGAAGATGGTCCATGATTGTCGAACAACGTTCCTCCCCTTAGGAAAAAAACAAAACCAAAGGTGCATGAAGAATGTCTTTCTATTCCTGAAAGGAATATAAGAGAAGAAAGCTCAAAATGTAAGAAGCCTCTAAAAACTGCTCATGTGTCTCCATGTCGATGTTGAAACTTGCCACCATCAAATCAAGCGTTCTAGGCCACACTAATGAAGATGACAATCCAAAACCTAGTAGAGATGTATTTAGAACAAGATCCAAAAACACAACTACCTCCTCTGAAGACAAAGATGTCTCCCCCAAATGCTGCTCAAAAGTATCCACAATCATATCAAACTGTGATGAATGATCATGTGAAGAATGAACAAGAGGATCTGAAGGTTCCTCCATAACAACTAAAGAAGAATAAACTTCATCAAAGAGAAGATGAATGTCATGAATAGTATCTCCCAAGTCTGAAATATGAGACTCCATAAACAAGCCTGCAATGTCTGTCAAGTACTCATCCGAAGTAGCTATATCTAGAAGACGATGTGTATCCTATTGCACTGAATCACAAGAAGCCATGAATGTAGCAACACAAGTATCCTCAGAAGCAACAGTAGATGGAGGAGAAGGAATGCAAGGCTCAAAAACTAGATCACATGTGGGGATACCCAAGTTCAAGTAGCCAAAAATCTCCTCAAAATCAAGGCTCACAATAGGAGTGTGCTCAACAACCAAAGGATCAGAACCATCATCAAGTGCAAAGTTTGAAAACATGTATAAACGAGAAGCATGATCAACTATCCCAGTAGCAATTATCTCTCTGCTCTCCAAGTCTCTGATGATAACTGAATCAGGCGTGAATTCCACAATCTTCCCTGCTCCACCATGAGTGATTTGATAGATGGAAAGAAGATTGTTTGAAAGATAAGGTACACACAAAACATCATTGAAAGTGCCATCCCCAATATCAACAGATCCTTTCCCAATCACGTCCATGTATGCATTGTTTCCCATCAGAATAGGTGGCATAACACAAGGCTTAGAAGAAGAGAACATAGACTGTGTAGAAACCATATGATGAGAAGCTCCAAAATCTAGGAGCCATCTCCCTGATCCAAGACCTATGGAAGCACAAAGAGCTTTAACTTTTGATTTTCCTACCCCTATAATATGGCCTTTTTCCTTATCAGATTCTGATTGTTTTAAACTTTTGAAACTAGAAGAAGAAGCTGAATCAACCATTCGAGAAGGCAAACTAATTTTGTTCTTCACAAGAAGATGTTTTAGTTCATCAATATCCTTCTTGTAACAAGAATATTTTTCATGTCCACTCCTCTTGCAATATGCACAAGTGGGCTTCTCCTTCTTAGAAGAATCCTCTTTTGAAGAGAATTTAGTGTCTACTTTAGAAGTAGATGAAGATTTATCTAAATCTTTCTTTCTATCTCCTCAGTTCCTCTGTTTCTTGTTTTACTTATTAGTGCCTTGTTTTGCAGTCAAGGCTTGAGACTTGGAAGATTTAATAATGCCCATTTGAATCAATTTATCTTGCTCCTTTGTGAGATCAGCTGCAAACTCACCTAGAGAAGGCATAGTAAATCCTTTTCCTAAGGCTCTTTTCGTTGCATGAAATGTAGAAACAAACACTGCATAATCAGGACCAAGTTTTGAAAGAATGCTTAAAATCAACTGTGAGTCATCCTTTTTAACTCCACATTGCTCCAACTGAAATCTTATGGCATTCCATTTAGTAAAGAAATCCTGAATGGGGTCAAAATTGCATGGGCTCAATCCTATGAACTCGTTCTCCAATGAATGTGCTCTCAAATCATCCTATTTGCCAAAGAGAGTATTCAAAGTATTCCACACTTCATTTGGTGATTTTGCAAACATATTATGAAAGCGTAGATCAAGAGACACAGCCATGCATAAGGTACCAAAAACTTCATCACATTTATTGAACCATTTAGGCTTTTCTTCATCCTCTATAGGTTCCTTATCAATACCCATTGTTATTTTATACAATTTTAACTTTCTAAAGTGAATTTCCATTTCATTTTTCCACTCAAAGTAATTGTATGGTGTGAGTAGAGGAATCGCTTTATCCATTTTAGATTGTTGTGGCAATGTGAGAAAATGCATGAAGAAAAACACACAGAGACACTAAGAGAGACCCCCCCTTTTTCACTCAATCAAGAATCCCCCCCAACAAAAAAATTGATTTGGCACTTTATAAATCAATGTGTTTACAATGCTGGAGTTGTTTTCCAGAGTTTTACAAGTGTCCAAAATGGACCCAAATACTAAAAAGTACAATACAATCTCAAAATGAGAACTTCAAAATAGCACCAATGTGTAGTGCTCAGAAAAATATCAACTTTCAAAAAACGAATCACCTCAATCCAAAGACGTATGCAAAAGTTACAACCGTTTGAAGTTAAAAAAATGAGAACTATCCTTCAGATCTGCTGAGAAAACTGATTTTCTGGAAAAACGGGATCAATTGAGCAAAAATGATTCCACCACTGTGAAGCCTGCGAAATTCTACCCCAAATCAAAAAAAAAAGTGTTAAAAAACGCCTCCGTATGATCGAGAAGGGGTCCAAATTTTTAAAAAAAATCAACGTTCGCTAAATTTGGCAACTCTTTGCTAAAATTGGAGGCACCGGTAAAAATAGTTGCACTGCAACTAAATCTAGAACTCTGCCAAGTTTAATCAAACCTCCAAATTTAAAAGTATCACCAAATTGGGGAAAGTTACCAAAAAGACTGCTAGATATAGCGGAACCACCAAACACAGCAGAAAAGTCACAAAAGCCGAGGAAGGTACACAGGGTGCTAGGTACTGTACAGACAGGCGTAGGAGCCGAGGTGCGTACGGTGGGAAGCACAGCAACTTTGAAATTTTTAATTTTTAAATTCAGAAAAAGCCTTAAAAAAAATGATCAAACCCCTTTAGAAAAGTGGCTAGGCTTTTTAAATAAACTCATGCTCTTAAAAAGCATGGGCATGGCTGAATAGTACAGGGCTGACAAGGGCGCAGGTACTTGTTAGTACCTTATGAATTTTTTTTATTTTTCAATTTTTTTGCTTTTCAATTTTTTAAATGATTTTTTTTCATATTTTTTCAAAAAAAAACTTTTCAATAAATATTTTTTTCAATTAAGAAATTTTTGAATGGAAAAAATTATATTTTTTGAAAAAACGTGTCATACAGTACCGTACGTAGGTGGGGCCATACAGTCCTGCCTACAAAAAAAATTGCCTCAAAATTCAACTTCTTCATTTTTGACGATTTGGCAATCAATCTTTAGGTTTTGATGCCTTTTGAGCACAATGGTGAGGTTCGTTTGGGCTGAAAATGCACTAATTTGACAGCTACCTTATCGAACCTCTCAAAAAACCTCTGCTTCAACCCTTCCTAGATCTCGCATCCGGTGTCCGATTTGGACGAAATAAAAGCCAATTATGACTTTTTCGGCTACTCTGAACTCAATGGTGAGCTCAGAATGTCTCCAAGAAGCTCCAAAATACCTGCAACAAGATGCAACAGAAAGGAAACCCCCCAGAAACTGAGATCTCTATCAAGCGTTTCTGATTCTCCAGATCATCATCGGATGCAAAAGAAGATCATACTTTGCTTTCAATAATGGATTGAGATATCTACTAACCCACATTTAATTGTGCAGTCACCCAAAATCAAAGTGACTAGAGGAAAGCAAGACAAGAACCCAGAGATGAATAAACTCAACACTCTCCTAGCACTGAACTAGCACTCTAAATATGTGAACTAGTAAACTTCACATAGGGAGAGGTGAGGGCTGATTATATAAAAAATAAAGGCAAATAAAACCAAGAGGAATAATAACTCCCCTTTACCCATAATAGGTGGGAGGTTTTACCTACTTGGTAAATGCCAAATACATGGTTATACCTACTCAAGTAAAAACAGAAAATGGTTATGAAGAGGTGGCAAAAAATTCAAAAGAGGGTGTGACATTCAACTACCCAAATGTGGGTGTGAATGACACATGTGATTGAAGGATTATGCCATGTGTCCTCATCCTAACCATTCAATATAACCTAAGCAAGCTTAATAATGTGTGTAGGAAAAATAAATATTCCCTAACATAAGGAAAATAAAAAGAATCTTGTCATGTCCCCTTCTAGTTGACATCTCTCAGAGCACAGGATTAGCCTATTATGCGACCCTCGTAGGCTGATAGATGGGATAGAGGGTCTTGATGGAGCTTGGCTTAGCTTCAGATTGTCAGTATTTGATCAATTGGCTTTCGTTCGGGCTTGTTCGGACACTTCTAGCCTGAGTTGCTATTTTTAGCAGTATTTAGCACTCAGCGTGGGACCCCTGCTATTTTTAGCAGTATGGATGGATGACGTGCAGAATCACTTCCTTATTCGTCAACTTCAGACGACTCGAGCATCGGGTGAATATTGAGAGAGTTATTAATATTTAATTGATTTAATTAAATATTAATTGTGGAAGCATTATAATATAAAGTTATAATATTTTATTATAACTTAAGTGATTTCAGTGAAGGGGTCGCCCATCATGGAAAGGGGCCTTTTTGATGATTATATTTTATTATTAAAATTTGAGCTGAGACTATTGAAATATTAAAATAAAAAGTTCAAACTCTTTAATGCTTCCCTATTATTAAGGAAATCGCACTTTTCAGTGTATAAGGCATTTTTCATTGGGAATTGAGCCATTATGATTATTGTGAATTGAAAATTGATCAAGTTTCGTCAGAGCACGGAAGCCTAGGGTTTCAGTCTCAGAGCATTGGGGAACGAGCCATCTCCAGTGAAAGCAGTTCAAAGGGTGTGAGATATCATCCGATTTATTGCCAGGCAGAGGGATTTCTTCATTCAGAAGAAGTTATAGAGCATCACAGACAATAAACTATTCAGGGTTTTGATTAGCTACTTATCCATCAAGGATTTCTCAGTTGAGGCGCCGATTTTCATCAAATCCAGAGATTCCAGAAAAGGACCGTACATTTTAATTAATAGCTGCTATTGTACTCAGGCCGTAACATTTGTACCAGGTCGTACCATCATAAAAAGGGGCGTATTTAATCCTTGAAGCAAATCGCTGACTTTTGGACCAGTCTGTCACTGCTAGCTTGGGCGCCTATATCCATGGCATCATTGTGGAGCACCAGACGGAGGGAGAAAGGTGTATTGATCTTAGCCGTACCAAATCAAGGCCAATTTCATATTGCAGCGAATCAAGTTTTCATCAAATAAAATATTGCCTTTTAGATTGCATGTAACTGGATCTTTATTGTAATCGTTTCAGAAGATTAAATATTAGTCTGGCATCAGTATTTGAAATAGATTCTGTTATTTCCGGAGTTGTATGAATTTATTTAGATTTTATATTATTTATTTGCAAAATCGCCATTTTCAATATTTATGCAAAAACCACAAAAACAGTCAAAAAAACCAAAATCCTTCAAAAATCATAAAAACAGTCAGATACAGAGAAAATGGGGAAACAAGGGTTTCTTCAGTGGTATCAGAGCTAAATCCTGCCATCCTGAGGGTTTAGCAGTCTTATGCAACCAGAACAGATTGGGTCTCACAAGTATTACACACGCAGACGTGCTTTGATTGACAGGCAACAGAGTTTGAGCAGGCAGCCAGGAAACATGGCTGACAGGAATGACAGGAATGACAAGACTGACAGAACAGATAATCTTAGAACAGAGGTTCCTCACAACAACAAAGATCAGGATGATGTAGAGGTGTTGCATGCTCTCAGAGACTTACGAGCAAGTCAGCGGCAGTCTAATAATGTATTGCAGCAGTTAACAGTAGCACTTCAGAGATTGGGTACTCCGAGGAGACCGTCACCACATCGTGACAATGACAGGAGCGATGCAGGATCTCGCAGAGCACCTAGGACAGCCTCACGGACAGCAGATAGGCCCACTAGGCCTACATTTGTGAGACAGGAGGCCGATGAGGTCATGGCAGGTGAGGAGCATGAGGAGTTGTTTGCTGATACCCTTATGGCAGCGAACGAGGAGTGGGAGTTGGTACCACCTGAGGTCAGAGAGAGGATTTCTTTTGACTGGTTTGTCACTCAGAGGAGAGAACACAACAGAGGTCGACAGGATTGGAGACCTAGGCACCAGAATAATGACCTAAAACATGCTACAAATCGGCTCACATTAGCGATGTTCAATGGTAGTGGCAAAGCGACAGCCCAAGCATGGATTAGTAAGCTTGACACATTTCTTACATTGCGTCCGATGGCGGAGAGGGATGCAATCAGATATGCGACACTGCATTTGGAGGGAGTAGCTTACGACTGGTGGCACCACGGGATGGTGACGTTACAGCATGACAGGATCACTTCCTATCAGGAGTTTGTTGACAGGTTGGTGGAGCGTTTTGACAGGAAGGATCCAGAATCCTACTTCAGAGACTTGGCTCAGTTGAGACAGAGTGGTAGTTTGGAATCCTATATTGGTGACTTTCAAAAGTTATCAGTCATGGTTCCGAACATTTCAGAGAGGCAATTGGTAGTGCTCTTCAAGGAGGGATTGACAGAGCCATTGAGAGGCTGGATCAAAGCCTTTGATCCTCCTTCGTTACAGGAAGCAATGAAGAAAGCACGAAGCATGGAGTTGGCAGCACCGTCCAGTAGATTCAACTCCAGGAATAATTCATCTTTCAAGGACAATAAGGGTTTTAACAGAAACAGAGAGAAGTCTGATTTTAACAAAGAAAAATCTGATTCTAAGAACGATTCGAAGGGTAAATCAGCAGCACCACCCTTGGATCGAGAGGCCCTTAACGATCTACGCAGGAAGAAGCTTTGCTTCTACTGCAAAGGTCCCTATGACGCCAATCACGATTGTCCTCTAAGACCTAAGGGCAAGGCAAATCGAGCGATGTGGGCGTATTATGAGGACTCAGAATCAGAAAATTCCGAACAGCAGGAGAGTTCCGAGGATTCAGAGTCAGAAGCTTCAGAGCCTAGGGCAGAGACAAAGCCAGAGCTTCAGATACAGGAGGCACGCCTATCTAGCATTCAGCAAGAGGGCTCTTTCAGGATTCGTGGAGTGTTAGCAGGACAGAGGGTCATTACCCTACTTGATACAGGAGCTACACACAATTTCATAGATGCTAGATTCGTTGAGAAACGCGGACTCATCACTGAGGAGTTCGAGGGCATTAGGGTCACGGATACACTTTGAGGTGTGAACGCATGATAAAGGATCTCCCTTTACGCTTGAACAATTATGAGTTCAAGGTTGATTACTATGTTGTTAATATGGAACATATTGATTTGGTCTTGGGAATGAAGTGGCTTCATTCATTGGAGGAAGTCACTCTTCGACTCAAGGACATGGAGATCCATTTTGATGTTGACGGGAAGACACACATACTAAAACCAATTCGGGACAGCAACATCAAAACAATTTCTTTTCGTCGGATGGAGAGGCTCATGCGTCACGACATGGTAGAGTGGGCTGCCAAGTGCACTTTGGCACCAATACAGGAGGGACAGCAGAAGACTGAATATCATCCCGACATACAGCAATTGAGAATCAAGCATGATAAGGTGTTCAGTGATATTCCACCAGGTAGACCTCCAGACAGGGGCATAGAGCACATTATAGAGCTCGAGGAGGGCGCTAAGCCCGTTATGATAACTCCTTACAGGCATCCTAAGAGGCTGAAGGATGAGATCGAGAAAACGATCAAGGAGTTACTTGCTATGGGTCACATTCGGCCTAGCAAGTCACCATTCGCTTCTTCAGTTGTGTTGGTAAAGAAGAAGGATGGCACTTTACGCATGTGTATTGACTATAGAGTCCTGAATAAGAGGACAATCAAAAACAGGTATCCGATACCACGTATAGACGAGCTTATTGATGAGCTCCATGGTGCATGTTACTTCACCAAAATTGACTTACGGTCACGGTATCATCAAATCAGGGTTCGGGAGCAAGACATTGAGAAGACCGCCTTCCATTGTCATTGTGGGCACTTCGAGTTTGTAGTGATGCCATTTGGGCTCACTAATGTGCCAGCTACATTTCAGTCCACGATGAACAGGGTTTTTCATTCACTGCTGAGGAGATTTGTGTTGGTTTTTTTCGATGGCAGGAGCATCTGGCTCACCTAGAGACCATGTTGAGCATTCTGGAGAGGGAGTCCTTGTACGCCAAGGAATCCAAGTGTGATTTGGGGATGACCGAATTGCTATATCTAGGTCACATTATCAGTGCAGATGGAGTGCGGATGGATCCTGAAAAGATCCGCGCTATTATTGATTGGCCTACACCGGCAAACCTGACACAGTTGAGAGGGTTTCTAGGTTTGTGTGGGTTCTATCATAGATTCGTGAATGGTTATTCACGACATGCAGCCCCTATGACAGATTTACTGAAGAAGGGTGCATTTATGTGGACTCCTGAGGCACAGGAATGCTTTATGAGATTTAAGGAGTTGATGACTACAGCCCTGTTTTGGCACTACCTGACTTTTCGAAGCCTTTCAAGCTTCAATGCGATGCATCAAGTGAGGGCATTGGTGCGGTGCTTATGCAGGACAAGCACCCGATTGTATATGAGAGCCGTAAACTCAGAGGGCCAGAGAGACTTTAAAGCATTTATGACAAGGAGATGCTTGCTATCATGCATGCCTTAGCAAAATTCAGGCAGTATCTTGTTGGCAGCAAATTTTGCATCAAAACTGACTATAATAGTTTGAGACACTTCTTGGGGCAGCGAGATCTCAATGATCGACAGCAGAAGTGGGTCAGTAAATTACAAGCATATGACTTTGATATTTCCTTCATCAAAGGCACCCAGAATGTTGTAGCTGATGCACTTTCATGCAGGCCATATTTGAGCTCTATGGTTCACATTTCAGAGGATTGGAGGCATATGATTGTGGCAGAGTATGCCAAGGACACTTGGGCCTCCAGCATTGTTGAGGGATCGACGATTGATACCAGGTACACGCTTGTAAATGACTTGATCATTTACAAGAACAGGATATATTTGATCCCAGGTTCAGAGGTGAAGAACATTATCATGCAGGCCTTTCATGACGTGCCTACAGCAGGACATCCCAGGTATTTCAAAACCTATAGACAAATTCGGGAGAGATTCACATGGAAAGGACTCAAGGCAGATGTTCTTCAATACGTGCGTGAGTGCCCTGTTTGTTGGCAGAACAAGCAGGAGAACACGTACCCGGTAGGTTTATTGCAGCCACTTTTGATTCCTGACAGGAAGTGGGAATGCCTGTCGATGGACTTTATTACGAGCTTGCCTAAAGCCCAAAGGCGAGATTGCAAATATGTAGTTGTGGATAGGCTAACGAAGTATGCCCACTTCTTTCCGATTACCACTACCTACACAGCTACACAGGTAGCAGAGGTCTTCTTTCGTGAGGTATTCAGATTACATGGATTGCCTCGGAGCATTGTGAGCGACAGAGATAGTCGGTTCTTAAGTCACTTCTGGCAGGAGGTATTCAAACTCTATGGGACCGAGCTTACACCGAGCACCGGTTACCACCCTCAGACAGATGGGCAGACGGAGATAGTGAATAAGTGGGTGGAAGGATACCTCAAAAATTATATTGCAGGGCAGCAGAAGGCATGGGTCAAATGGATTCATTTGTGCGAGTACTGTTATAACACGACATTCCATATGACCATTCAGATGTCACCTTTCATGGCGTTGTACGGTTATGAGGCGCCGAGTTTTCTGGATTTGCTACTGAGCGACAGTAGAGTGTCAAGTGCTGGAGACTTGTTGCAGGAGAGTCAGGATACTGTGAAGGCTCTCAAGGAGAATATCACCAAGGCACAGAATCAGCAAAAGCAGTATGCAGATCAAAAGAGGACGGAGAGACATTTTAAGGTGGGTGACATGGTTTATCTCATGCTGCAGCCCTACCGTCAGTCCACTCTTAGGAAGAGTGGGTCAGAGAAGCTTAAGCCACGTTATTACGGTCCTTTCCGGATCCTGAGGCGTGTTGGAGAGGTAGCTTATGAGCTTGAGCTTCCGGCAGAGAGCAGGGTACACAATGTCTTTCATGTATCACGCCTCAAGAAGGCGTTGGGTCACCGTATGGTACCATCTGCAGTTCTACCTCCCTTAGATGATGAGGGAAAATTGATTTTAGTACCTGAGTCCATCTTGGAGTACAGGGAGAGACAGTTGCGTAGGAGGACTATCAGGGAATATCTCGTGAAATGGAGAGATTTGCCAGTGGAGGATGCTACATGGGAGAGCGAGGATATTCTGCAACATCCGGAGTTGAGATTGCTTGGGGATAAGCAATTTCAGGAGGGGCGAATTGTCATGTCCCCTTCTAGTTGACATCTCTCAAAGCACAGGATTAGCCTATTATGCGACCCGTGTAGGCTGATAGATGGGATAGAGGGTCTTGATGGAGCTTGGCTCAGCTTCAAATTGTCAGTATTTGATCAGTTGGCTTTCGTTCGGGCTCGTTCGGACACTTCTAGCCTGAGTTGCTATTTTTAGCAGTATTCAGCACTCAGCGTGGGACCCCTGCTATTTTTAGCAGTATGGATGGATGACGTGCAAAATCACTTCCTTATTCGTCAGCTTCAGACGGCTCGAGCATCGGGTGAATATTGAGAGAGTTATTAATATTTAATTGATTTAATTAAATATTAATTGTGGAAGCATTATAATATAAAGTTATAATATTTTATTATAACTTAAGTGATTTCAGTGAAGGGGTCGCCCATCATGGAAAGGGGCCTTTTTGATGATTATATTTTATTATTAAAATTTGAGCTGAGACTATTGAAATATTAAAATAAAAAGTTCAAACTTTTTAATGCTTCCCTATTATTAAGGAAATCGCACTTTTCAGTGTATAAGGCATTTTTCATTGGGAATCGAGCCATTATGATTATTGTGAATTGAAAATTGATCAAGTTTCGTCAGAGCACGGAAGCCTAGGGTTTCAGTCTCAGAGCATTGGGGAACGAGCCATCTCCAGTGAAAGCAGTTCAAAGGGTGTGAGATATCATCCGATTTATTGCCAGGCAGAGGGATTTTTTCATTCAGAAGAAGTTACAGAGCATCACAGACAATAAACTATTCAGGGTTTTGATTAGCTACTTATCCATCAAGGATTTCTCAGTTGAGGCGCCTATTTTCATCAGATCCAGAGATTCCAGAAAAGGGCTGCACATTTTAATTAATAGCTGTTGTTGTACTCAGGCCGTACCATTTGTACCAGGCCGTACCATCATAAAAAGGGGCGTATTTAATCCTTGAAGCAAATCGCTGACTTTTGGACCAGTCTGTCACTGTTAGCTTGGGCACCTATATCCCTGGCATCATTGTGGAGCGCCAGACGGAGGGAGAAAGGTGTATTGATCTCAGCCGTACCAAATCAAGGCCAATTTCATATTGCAGCAAATCAGGTTTTCATCAAATAAAATATTGCCTTTCTGATTGCATGTAACTGGATCTTTATTGTAATTGTTTCAGAAGATTAAATATTAGTCTGGCATCAGTATTTGAAATAGATTCTGTTATTTCCGGAGTTGTATGAATTTATTTAGATTTTATATTATTTATTTGCAAAATCGCCATTTTCAATATTTATGCAAAAACCACAAAAACAGTCAAAAAAACCAAAAACCTTCAAAAATCATAAAAACAGTCAGATACAGAGAAAACGGGGAAACAAGGGTTTCTACAAATCTACAATAACAATTTTTTTGTAGTCATTCTTCAAGTCATGGGAAAGCCAATTTGTTTTGTCTAGTGAGTTAGGGTTGACTTTCAGACCATCAGAGTATGCTATATGAAGCAGGGTTGAGTATACAAGTGCACGCCTCTGTCAAGGGGATACAGATCTGGCAGATTTCAAGCTTTGTTGCAAGTATTTGCAACCGGATTTGTTACAAATTTCCATCAGGGTTTCATCACCATTGCAGAATTCTCTAACTAATTTTGTAGCATCTAGAGTTTCAAACTTAGTTTGCAGGCTTGTAAACAGCTAGGGATTGCAGGTATTTTTCAACAAAAGACAGGGTAAAAGTTAAAACCTGCAGTCGTGTGCCCTGTTAATTTTTAGATCAGAAATGCAATAAGCAGAAAAACACAACACATAGAACAATGAACACGGTATTTTACCGTGGGAAAACCCTCCTACTCAAGGGAGAAAAACCCAGCAAGATATTCTCTTATAAATCAAAAAAATATCAGGCCCTAGAAAGGCTGAATACAATACACTAGATCTGCACTTATATATAGTGCAATTTCTTGAATACACAAAATATTTAACTCTTCTCCTTGAGTCAAATCTGCTGCTCTTAAAGGGCGAACCTGCTTCTGAAGAAATACAAATTGGAATGAATTGAATTGATGATCAAATGAGGAGACACCTTCTCCTATATATACAAGCTAGGTGACCTTTCTTCTAGGGCCAACCTAGAATAAACAATATTTGTTTATAAAAACATGATTAGGCCAACCTACCTTAGTTTGATTTTATATTAAGAGAAAATATCTCCCGCCACTAAAACACTAACACTCCCTCTTAGCTAGGGAGGTATTTTCAAATATCCTCGTCATGGAGACTCTCAACATGACGCCCACAATGGCTACACCCATTTGTGGAAAAAAACACATCTCAGTCTCAGAGATGTACAAGGGTTCATCATGGAGTCTCTCAACATGATGTCCACAATGGCTACACCCATTTGTGGAAAAATACATCTCAGTCTCAGAGATGTACAAGATGTCCTCATCATGGAGTCTCTCAACATGACGTCTCATCTCAGTCTCATAGATGTACAAGCTATCCTCGTCATGGAGTCTCTCAACATGACATCTCATCTCAGTCTCAAAGATGTACAAGGGCTTGCACCTCATATCTCTCCGTCTCAGAGATATATACACTACAAGGGCTTTCACCTCATATTTCTCTGCCTCATAGAAATATACACTACAAGGGCTTTCACCTCATATTTCTCCATCTCAGAGAAATATACATTACAAGGGCTTTCACCTCATATTTCTCCATCTCAGAGAAATATACATTACAACAAATCTTCATGATGATGGGACTCCCTTTGAAACTCCAAGTACTTCATCAACCTCTTGACCTCCTCGTCCAAGATTGCCTACAATGCTTTCCTTAGATGAACGGTTTCCAACGCACACCTCCGGCAATATTGACTTGCTAGAGTCCAGGATTGTCCTCCTCGACCTCATCCCAAATCACCCTATTCTAAATAGGTTTTCAGTGCTACCAATGTCAAAACAAGGTTGAATGCCTTGTGCAATTTTGTTCTCTGCAGCTGAAGAGGTCTTCCAAGGACTTAGCACTTGGCCTTGCAACACTGCAACCCACTTAGGTGACACCTTCACTTCTTTTCAACGAGTCACTCTAGTTCCTTAAGACATAGGACTCCATTTTGTTGAACATAAAACTCCCTCTTGATCCTTGCCTCAATATAGAGATTGCAAAGAAATCCTTTGGAAGTGAACTCCCCTCCATTGACTGATCTTTAGAACCTTAAATCCTCTTCCCAAACATGTTCTCAACTTGATCCTAACAAGAACCACCTCAAACTCCTTTGAATTGTAATAGAGACTGATTACAATATTGTCAAGGATGATTGCAACTATTGCCAATATTCACTAACAGCAGATTGTCCTCATGGAGAAGACAATTTACAATATAATGGAGATGGTAACTTTTGACTTTTAGAGCATGATCAATCATGAACTGATGCAATTTCAATTTTTGAGATAACAATTCTAGACATGCATGAAACCCACAGCCTAAATAGAAATAATGAACCTGCTATGGTTGCTCTGGATAAACAATTGACATCTTGCCAATTCTACTTAAATCTGTTGAGACTACCTGATCTAGCACACTTGTCAGAGACTTGCAAGCAGTGTTCCACGGGGACGCGTCCCCCCCAAAAATCCTTGCGTTTCCTAGAGGGGGATGTCTCAGAGACTTGGGGACTTGTGGGTGACGTCCCCCCACCAGCCCACCACCATCCCACCACCAATGTCGCTGTCTCCAAGACACCGCTAGGACTTTGAGGATGTTGGGGTGTCCTGAAGACGTCTAGGGGACTCCTAGTTGTCTCCAAGATGTATAATTCTTATACTTATACCTCTTTTTATAACTATTTTTTCAAGTACTATATGTATTTCAGCACCCTGCTGCCCCCCCGCCGCCGTCCCCTTTCTGTCCGCCCACCGCCCCCAAATTTAGACCCCCTATCCCCACATCCCTGAAACGCGTCCCCTACCGTCCACCTGTCCCTATCCCTGAAACCCCGTGGAACACTGCTTGCAAGCAGTCACTTCAAAACTTCATCCAAAAATACCTCCTGTACTACAATGTTCTTCAAACTCTATTACTTCTACACAAAGCAGCTTTACACAACTTAATATATCTCAAACACAACTTCACATATATGAACAACTATATATACTAAGCTAAATAATATTGGTCACACTCAAAGAACAATCATGAAATACTTCATAACACAATCTGCTCAATATCTCAATACATTCGACCACTGCAGAACCTCAAATAAATGCCTTAGAAATTTTAAGCTTGTGATAACTTAGACGTTTACCTCCAAAGCTCTAATGCAATGTCTACTCAGCTCAGCCCAATCACGCTTTTTGCTTATGCACTATAACTTTAGAGATTAACCAAAAATCGATTGCACCGCAAGACTCAACTCAGATTGTAGTCAAGCTTCCTAGCCACAACGTAAAGTTTCTGATGCTCAACTCCAATGAATCATCCAAAATTATATTTATCAGCAGTTAACTGAGCACTATAGGCAGATAAATAATTCTAGATTTGAAACATGCTCAAACTAAAATAGCAATACCCAAAATTCATTCACAGTGACAGCAGAACATTATCAATTGACCACATAATCGAACCACCCTGAATATTTGGTATAGAAGTTTCATACATCGACCTCACTACAGATTGACACCAATGCTCAGGTGAGATCAAACGGCAACAAATGGATGTTTCTCGATTACAAAATCAAAGAGACGTCTTCAGCAGATCGCGCCACTGGCAGGCCTGATTGTCGGAGTTATGAACATCAGTTGATGCCACGCTAATTGTTGGAGGATTGTAGGTGTTGTTGACGATGTCACTTGCACAATGGACCAGGGTCGGGTTAGTGTGACAGTCGTGATCTAGAAGCTACGATGGTCCTGTGAGGTGGTGCGGATTAGGAAGAGCCTTCAATTCTGTCTATCCTCTATTCAATGTCTTGCCCCCAAGTGTTGTGGAGAATGGTGATCTCCTGCCGTAGATGAATGGTGTAAGAAGATCGCGAGGCTCTTATGGATGACCCCTAGAAAGGTGGATCGGCTAAATCGAGATGACTGTAAGATGCCGCTGATATCACTGCATAGTCCCGATCTCCCAAGGGGTGGCACAATAATGATAAGTCCCATGAGATGCCTATTGAGTTCGGCCAGAGCCAGAGGCTCGGCCAAATCGCCCTCTAACACTTCTCGCCTGGTGCGCCCTCTAGTCTTTAAATGGTGTCTAGGAATACTTGCAACTCCAATATATCTTTTATTCATTCTTTATGCCACGAACTTCATTGGCTACATCATTCTCTGTCAGTCGATGACCCATTCAGACGCATCCTCAAGAATGGTTCAGTCAAGAAAAAAAAACATATAACTTTTCCTTTACTCCTCTAATCAGGCGTTCGAATTCTTCAAATCTGAAAGTGACCTCCAAAGAATATGATGGGGTTGCTGTCTCAAGGTGACTGTTGTTCCAAGAAATTGTCCTAACCAAAAAATTGTCTTCCACACAACCCGAAATTATGCTTAGTCAAATCTGATCAGATTTTCTTCAACCCGCTCTGATACCATGTTAGTTTTTAGATCAGAAATGCAATAAGCAGAAAAACACAACACATTGAACAATGAACACAGTATTTTACCCTGGGGAAACCCTCCAACTCGAGTGAGAAAAACCCAGCAAGATATTCCCTTATAAATCAGAAAAATATTAGGCCCTAGAAAGGCTGAATACAATACAATGGATCTGCACTTATATATAGTGCAATTTCTTGAATACACAAAATATTTAAATCTTCTCCTTGAGTCAAATCTGCTGCTCTTGAAGGGCAAACCTGCTGCTGAAGAAATACGAATGGGAATGAATTGAATTGATGATCAAATGAGGAGACACCTCCTATATATACAAGCTAGGTGACCTTTCTTCTAGGGCCGACCTGGAATGAATAATATTTGTTTATAAAAACATGATTAGGCCGACCTGCCTTAGTTTGATTTTATATTAAGAGAAAATATCTCCCGCCACTAAAACACTAACAGGTATTTGCAGCTGGATTTGTTACAAATTTCCACGAGGGTTTCATCACCATTGCAGAATTCTCTAACTGATTTTGTAGCATCTAGAGTTTCAAACTTAGTTTGCAGGCTTGTAAACAGCTAGGGATTGCAGGTATTTTTCAACGAAAACAGGGTAAAAGTTAAAACCAGCAGTTGTGCGCCCTAACCCTAATGGGCTAGAGTTTAAACATAAAAGTGTCATATGACACCCTAGGCACACACCATAACTTTCTATGGACAGAGTTTTAAAAAGACAAAAAATGGGTCAAAAAACCCTAGGTAAGTTCAATTAGAGTTTTTGGTGACAAAAAATCAGAAAATAATGGCTAACCTAAACCCTAGTGAGCCCCATTAAGGTATTTGGCAGAGTTTTCTAAAAACAAAAAAAGTGGAAATTTCAGCATAAGCACACACTATTTGTGTTTCTACCAAAATAAAATAATTGAAATTAAAAAAATGGTCCAAAAACCCTCAGCCTCAGGAACGTGCCATAAAGGGATTTGGACATAAATTCAAAAACCATAAAATGATCATTCAAGCTCTAGGTGCAGTTTGAGGGGGGTTTGGTTCCAACTTCCAGATTTCATGCGCTGAAATGTGCACCAATGATCGGTCCCTCCAGATTTCCATTTGCAGCAGTGTTTAGAATGCCATGTGTCTATTGTAGGAATTTGTTCGTCCTTAACAAATTTGGCAACTGGTTTCAACTGTTCCCTCCATTCTCAGCATCTATAGAAGTTTACAGAAACTTTTCATTCATCAAAGAGAGAAGGACGAAATTTTGGCAAAGGCAAGCGTGAAGTTTGTAGCAGACTTGTAAAGGGATCAGGGCATGATCGTTCAATGCTTATAATAGCATGTACCATTGAGTGTTAGGAAACGCCATTGCAGCAGAGCATAACATTTTCAATTGCCACTAACATAACCATGGAATAGTTTCCTCAAACATATTCAGCAGGTCTTCTTTCACCAACTAGTGATAGATATCAACAAGGGTTTCAAAAGAAAAAATTTCAGCAATAGGGAGTTGTGCAGTGACTTTAGGGCAGTTTCTCATCACATTATCAATCATTGAAAGCACAAAAACAGCAGTATATCAAAATGCCGTAGGGCTTGCAAAATATCCAAAGCTGCACATTTGCTCAAATAAGTTAGGGTTAAAGGTCAAGATGCCACCATTTAAAGGTCAAGATGCCACCATTTACCATGGGAAGCACATTGTAGATCGACAACAGCATGATCTTCGAGTGCTATCAGCAGTTTCCAGTCATCCTCATCTTCAGTGGGATCAGTTTTTTTTTTTTGCAGGGTTTTCAATATTTCTTTTTTGATGGACATTCATTTACAGCAGATTTTTCAAATGAAACAATGACCTTCAGGCACCTAGGATTGATAAAGAGGTTGAAAGCAAATTTTCAGCAGTCTCTTAAGGTTTATTGTATGATTTTTAGTTTACTGTACGGTTTTTATGTCAATGGACTCTTTTATTCTCCTCATAACCTAGGGCCTAAAAAAAGTCCAAAGTTGCAGATTTGTAGCAGGTGTCTAGCAATTTTGTTAAATTGTATCCTTGTTTGATCTTCATCTACAGCTAAAAGGTCAATTCTACAGCCATATGGCATCCCTTTGCTGTTTCTTTCAGCAAGTATTAGTCATCACAAAAGCAATATGTAAGCATTGAGATTGTTGTACCCCAAAATTAAAATTTTTGTAAAAATAGTAATGTCTTATGGGTTTTTCTGGGTTTTCTTGGAAATGAATACTGGCAAAACTTTCTAAAACTAGAAAGTTTCTAAAAATAGAAAGTTGGTCCAACAGGGTCCGAACTGATTTTGATTGGCTCAAAACACGTCCATATCAGGTTGGTGCAGTCAGAATTTTAAAAAGATCAATTTTGCCCTATTGGGTCTATTCTGCTTTTTCAAAAGCATACCAGGACTTTCGAGGTCATCAATGGAGATCAGTTGACTGCCAGGCGTCAGTCTCAACTTTCAAACTCTCTGCAGAAGGTAAGATGATTAACATGTGCAAAGAACGAGAAAGAAGTTGAAAAATGATGAAAATTTTCTAACACTGTTAAACTTGGGCACCCCAGTGAAGAAAGGGCGCCCATCTTTTTAGGGCATCAAATGTCAGAATTAGGGTTTTCACCTCCAGTCAAATTTGTTCAGTTCTCTGCCAGCTCCGTGATGGATTCAACGGTGCAGTTATCTGATCACTCAATCATCCGGAATGCAGCGTCAAACAGGGGAATTCAAACGGAAAACGGAGTGAAGAATTTGAAAAAATATCAAAATTGACTAAGTGTTGACAAAATGGGCGCCCCCAGTCAAGAAGGGTGCCCAAGTTTTCAAGGGTCCTAACAGATGAATCTGCAGACGAGTGTCTAATGAAATCTCGTCACGATTGATCCAACTTTCAAACGAGGCATCCAGCACGTCAATCGGAGTCTGCAGTCATCAGATACGAGGAGCTGAACAGGGGGTCCGACGAAGGCTGAGAACGAAGTTTCAAAAGCAAACACAGAAAAATCAAAAATAAACTAAGTCTGGTAAAAGTGGGCGCCCCCAACCAAGATGAGCGCCCAAACTTTTGGAGGCTTTAAATTCAGTTTTTGGCGAAGATCGTCCCAGAAGACCCCTCTTCATATTTCGTCAGCTTCGCGATGAGCATAGTCTTCAGTCGATCAGATGCCCGGAGCTCCAGATTCAAAGAAATCATCTGTAGAAGAGAGTAGTTTATGAAGAAATTTGAAAGTTATGAAAATGGCTAACTATGGACAAAATGGGCACCCCTAGAAAGAAAAGGCACCTATGTTTTCGGAGGTCGAAATGAAGGATTTTGCCAGAGATGCCTCCAGAACTTCTTTCTCAGAATCAGTCAAGCTCCGCCATGAAACCTTCAGCTCACCTATCGGGTCAATCTGTCAACGGGAAATCAGAGGCAAAGTAACATGTCGAAATGAAGGAAAGTTGAAAATGTAAAAAATTTGACTAACACTGAAGGAAGTGGGCGCCCCTGGTGAAGAAGGGCGCCCAAATGTTCATGCCTTAGAGAAATTTTTGAAATTTTCAACAAGTTTCAAAATTGCAAAAGGAAGATGGCGTCCAATTTCAAGGAAGCTGAGTTTTAGGGTTTTGGAAATAAAAGCAAAGAAAGCAAAACCTAATTCAAAACCCTAAGTCTATTTAACATCATTCTTTCATGTATTTTTCATTATTTTTGCAGGTAGCATCCAGAGGAGAAAGTTGGAGCAGCAAGTTTGAAGAATTTTTGTGATTCAAGAATCCATCTTTGCTGGTTTTACATCAGATTTTTCAGACCAGCAAGCATAAACCCTTGCTTTTTCAAGCTTTTTGTTCCAGAAGATCGAACTTTTCAAGCAAAAGGCCAAGGCTTTCCTTTCTTCTATCATCTGGGTCTTTTTGCCTTAATCTTCTAAAGAAATTTTCAAGAACTTCATCAAGTTGCAGCAAGTGCTTTTATTTTGCATGTCAGTGAAAACCTCAATGCATTCAAATTTCAACCATCTGGGTCCTTTCAAATCAGTCTCCTGAAGAAAACCCATATCGCAGTTTTTTTCAAGAAAATTTCAAAACCTAGGGTTGGCTGCTTTTTCGATCAAATGTTAGGATTTTGCAAATCTAATCAACTAGGTCCATTTCTAATCTTGTTCTGAACAAAACCCAGGTGCCATCTTTTTTTGGGAAAAATTGAAGAAATTAAGGTTTGCTGCTTTTTCAGGTAAAATTCAAAATTTTCAAAAACGAACGATTTGGGTTGTCTTGCATTGAAATTCTGAACAAAACCCATATCTCATAAAAAATTTCAAAAAATTTGTCCGTTGGAGCACAAAAATCAGCATTCTAAAAATAGAAATCGCTCAAAACTTGTCAAAACTAGGGCGAGTTTACAATCATTCTTCAAGTTTTCCGAAATAGAGTACACTCCCAATGTTTTCAAGACTGAATCAGTTCTCTTTCACAATTACATCAAAACAGCTGAGACAGACTTGCATCATATCAAGTCGGTGTTCGATTTACATGCCTTGGAGAGAGCAGGCAACACTTCAATCAAGAACCTAGGACATTTCGGACTCTCCTCACAGCAGCGTCAATTCCTATATCAGTTCAGAGCCTTGAGTTTGTAATCGCTTGCATTAAGCATTACAAACCGGCTACAAGGGAGATCCAGTCAGCAGACGGTAGATTGATTTGCAGTCTAAAGCCTGATATGATCGAAAAGTGTTTTTCCATTCCCCCGTGGCCTGAAAGTGTTACTCTCTCAAAGGGTGAATGCGAAAGGATATGGAATATGCATAAGGATAAATATAGCAAGAAGATTGCGCAGAGATGGATGAAAGAAAAACATAAGACATTGCCCAAGAATGTCGGGCGAGGAGAGTTCAAGGACGAGATTGCTATCATCATCACTTTGCTCAACAGGGTCACTGGCTTAGAAGATGCCACCAAGTTTCAACCTTGGATGTTTTACGCCATACCTCACATCATGAAGAAAACCGAATTCTATGATTGACCTACTTTGATTAGTGACTGCCTACATCAGCAAATAACAGAATATTTCCATTTTCATGTATTCCACATGGTGTCGTACCTAGTTTACCTGGTGGCCTATCAAGGTCAATTTAGAGGGTTAAACACCGAGGGATCATTGAGCATACAACATATATATAACTACTATCCCCAGTTGGAGTTCACAAAGTCGTTGCACCACTACAAAAGGGTGAACAAGGCATTCTTGATGTACACAGTGCAGAACCTAGACAACAAATTGCACGTCCGCATCTCTTCAATTGCCAGGGCAGCGATGGCAAAGTGGGCGGATTGGTTTATACAGTTTCCTACCTTTACCTATCTCAGGGTCTATGGTTATTCAGGTGCCCCGCTCATGTTGCCAAGGTATCCGTCAGATGAGGTCATCTTCATGGAATTCTTGAGGCAAGCTCACGGTGTCCACACAGTCTTGAGGAACAGAAGGAAACCCTCCCTCCATTTTCCATTAGGGCTGGGAATTTATACATGCAGGACTGCTGCAGATGCCAAGACAATAGGAGAAGAGTTAGATAAATTCGGCCTCCAATCTTACAACGAGAGACAATCATTTGATCCTCATGGTGTCTACGCTGGCCGATTGGAGAAGAACTATGATCATATAGCTGCACTTGAAGATTTTTGGGCTAATTGTACAGATGAGTTCGAGGTGCGCAGACGTAGTTATAGCAGGCTCACTCTCCATCAGATGAAGAATTGCTTAAATGAAGACATAGAAGGGTTATCAGATGATGATGAAGATGTGCTTCTCCCGATGTACACTCAGAAACGAATTGAAGATCAGCCCTTACCACAAGTTAACGGGGCAAACAAGGAATCTCTTTCAGTTGAAGACAGAACAAGACAAGTCCTTGAGCATAGTAAGGTTTTCCTGGTCCTAAAAAGGAAGAACTCCATTCCAGTAGCAGAGCCGCCAAGGATAATTCCCTCTTCTTCTAGAGCGCAGTCAAAAGGGAAGGGCAAAAGTCAGTCTAAAGATAGCGTCAAAGGTAGTAGATCAAATAAAAATGTAAAAAGAAGGTTGGATTTCTCAGGCATAGTCATACAGGAGCAGCCTACAGCTGATTCAGAAGTTCCTCCTGACGAGCCCATACCTTAGAATGAAGCAGAGGAGCCACCTACAACACATGTTTCTGTACCTTTGACAAGTTCTTCACCAATTCACATTGATCTTGATATCGAAGATGATGAAGAGATTACAGTTGCACCTCCTAAGGAAGTTAGTAAAGACACTACCGTATCTTAGCTTGAGAACTCTTTAGGAAGGGTTAGGAGAAGGCCTTCATATCAAGTGAGTGTTGACAATCTCGATAACATCTATCAGGAACCTCCTAAGAAGAAGGCAAAAAAGCAAGTTCACTTTGATAGGAATCCTGATAACGAGATAGTCATGGAGACTGCAGTGCCCCCAGAAGACAAAAATAGGGATGAGGTGAACATGGATGACTTCATCATGGTCAAGGCTAATCTCGGTAGAAATACTAGACATGCAGATTTGAGTCTCTTCAAAGTTGCATCCGAAAACCTTCAGGAAAGAGTACTCAAGGATAGAGAGGACAAGGCAGCCCTCAAGGCTGAAAATCAGCAGCTCGGGCTTTTCATTTCTAACCTTGTCCATGGTTCTTCACAAGCAACCCAGTTGCTGCCCCAGGTCTTGGAGACACCAGCTGATCACCATCAGTTAAGACAGTTGGTCATTTGTGGGAAAGAGACTCAGGAGTGGATCGAGAGCTTCATTGTCAGAGGAAAGGAGATTTTGGCACGGATGTTTCAGTTAAGAGAAAACGCTCATGAGCTACGTCAAGGTATCCAAGGGTTTGAACAAACACTGGCTAAAGTAAAACCGAGGCATGAGATCATCATTGCTGATTTAGACACGGCCTACGGTTCAACGATTTCAAAGGAGCACAAAAGACAAATCCTTGCTTGGAGAGAGCGTCATGTTTTCAAAGTTAAAACTTATGAGAGAATATCTGAAGAATTCATCGCCTACAAGCAAAGGGTGGTTGAAGCTCTTCTTTTCATCAGCGAATTCGTCATAGAGATCCCTTCTCAGTACAGTCTTGAAGATGGTTCCTACGTCAGGCTTGAGGAAGTGCAAGTTCAGTTTCAGAGTGTTGTTCACATTTACAGTCCAGTTGGCGGAAGGATAGGCCATATTTCAGTGATGTCAGCAAAGTTCGATAAAGCAGCCAATGAGGTCGAAGATTTCCTGAGATCTATTGCAGATGCTGAAGATATTCTTGAAAAGCAATGCTTTGCTGTTGATGGCATAGATGCACCGAACCGGGACACAATCTCAAACTTCCTAGCAGGATGTGATTGAGCTTTAAAGCAACTTTCTTCTAGAAGCTTTTTTTCCTGCTTTCTTTCTATTCTTGGAATAATCCTTATCCATTCTTTGAGGATAGAAAGAAGATAAGATGTAATAGTTGGCGTTTCCCGCTTTTTCTGCTTTCTAGGGTTTTAGATGTTATCTTCTTTCTAGATTTAGTAATAAAGCTTGCTTGCTGAGCAAGCCGTAGATTGTGAAAGCAAGGAGATTTTAGGGTTCCCTACTCCTCTGCTTCTCTATAAATAAGAGCCTTTGCTCATTTGGTTTTTTTGGAACCGTGCTAGTGAAAACAAAACGCTGAGCCTATTGTGCCTTCTATTTGTTACTCAAGTATTGTTCAATTGTGTTGTGATAAGCAAGTTGTTGAGCCTCTTTAGCCAACAAGGAGTTAGTGTAATTGTTGTTTTCTATTGTGTGAAGAGCAAGATTGCAAGCCTCTTTAGCTGCAACCTCTTGTTCCAGGCATGTTAGAAGGGAGTTTTGTTCCAGAGATTTGAGTAATAAAATCATGAGCCTCCTTTGCCTTGATCCAAAATCTCATATTTCCGTTATTTATGTTTTGCTTTTATGATCTTGATTTCAACTTGCAGTGAAGTGTGTAGGTGTTTGTTGCGAGAGAGATTATTGAAGTACTTTGTCAAAAAATCTACCTTGTTAATTTCTAGCTTCTCTTGCTCTGCTATTACTTGAGAGGTTAGGAAAGTCTTTAGTTTAAGTTAGTCGTAGTTGAACTTCTTATATCAGAAAATCTCAGCTGCGGCGTTTGTGTTTAATAAACCTTGTGCTCTAAGCTGATCAAAAAGATAGGCAACTTAGTTTTTAGTTTACTTTCTTACAACACCATCAGCAAGAGGGAGCTTTCCCTCCTAATTTGAAGAGCAGTTTATCTGTGCATAGCTGTACGTTTTCAAATCCGCATACCAGAGGTGCGAATTTAAACGCCAACAGAGATAAGATAGAGTTTGATGTTTTTATTTTTGTCAAAGATGAATGAATGGAGATGATCATCAAGCAAAGGATTAATTGGCAGGACCTAGGGTTTCAAGACACTCAATTTTTCAAAGTTTTAATGAAGTATTCAAACAAGCTACCAAGATTGTTTGGTGATTTGTCAATGGTCATCAAAGTTTTAAGTTTCTTCTGAGGATTATTGTCATGTTTAGAATGACGATGCTGCATCAGAATCACAGAGAAAGGTCATTCACACATCAAACTGCTATTTTAGCCACAGCTATTTTTGGTAGTTGCTATTACTGGAGGATCACAATTATGACATGATCTTCTAGAATATTGTAATGTCCCCTTCCAGCTAGGCCTCTTTGCGCGCCTCGTTGCCCTTTTAACTCCCGCGGGCAATTGTCGGAAATAGGGAGTCATTTATTTAATTACTTAATTATTGCCTAAGTCAAATTATTCCCTATGGTAATATTAAGTGATTAATTAAATAATTTTATAAAGTGACTGGGATAAATTATTTGAAGGGAGAAAATGAAATATTATTTAAATGACTTTAGCATGTCACTTTATGTTTTGATATTGAAATATTAAAGCCTTTTGTTTGGCTTAAAAGTCACGGGCTCCTTTGGGCATGGGAATACAAAAAGGAAATAAGAGGAATTCATTCGCACCATTCAACTTTGAACTCTTTTTCTGAAATACAGGGTCGAGCTTGTTGACTGAGGGTTTTGGAACCCATTGCTACCAGTTTCGGGTGTGAGACAATCATCCCTAGCTGGCCACCGTTGGAGATTGGAAGTTAAGGAAGGAAAAAATTAATATCTTCAGATTTCGTGTATTTTACACTGAGATTTTTGCTGCTATATGAAACGATTTGGAAGAGTTTATGACGTTTTTCTGAGGGCGTAATCTTTTGCACAACCCAGGCGCTATATTGCTATTCGTGGTCTGCTTACACAGGACGTAGGAGCTGAAGATATGGTGAAATCTATGTGACGTGTTGGTGAAAGAAGAAACGACTCATCCACAGTGGAACCAGGGACGTGGGCAAGAAAAAAGGCATGTACAGGTGACGTCTAAGGGATTGAAAGTGGTCGCCTCAGCAGATTATTAAAACGTGCTTCTACAGAACCAAAACGTGGGTTTCTTGATGTAATCTGGGCGCTGTTGGAGGACTCTCTCTGCAGGGCCAAATATTACCACTATTGTCCAGGTTTGGGTATTTCATTTTCATCATTCGGTTCAAGTAATTCTTAATCAGAAATGCCAGAAGATTCAAGCTCGATTTTGTAACCAAACCCTGAGTATTTTAATGTGTATTCTGTTATAAATGCTGTTACAAACAGTAGGACATTGGAGTCTTGATTGAGTTTGAAACATAGCTGTGTGTGGGAACCTTGGTGGCTAAACTGGATCAGTTGAACTGGTAATCAGGTTTGAGTACAATTTCCTTGTATAACTGTAACTTGTAATCCTTTCAGACAGCTTTTATCATCTGCTGTGCATGCATGTAATCTTAAAATATTCAGAAAATACCTTGAAATTGCTACTACAGCCTTGTCATGCTTGTTGTGCAATACCAGTACTAATATGAAGGATCTAGATTGAAGATAATAGTAGTTTGTCACTGTTTCTGCCTTCTAATGATGAATGCCATTTGTTAAATGTAATGCTGTGCTGGAATACAAGAAAAAAAAAAAGATGATCAGACCCAGTTATTGCTCACAGCTTAATGCTCACTTCTAACCAATGTTGTTAAGTCCTGCTTAACGTTTACCATTTGTGTTGAAAAGAGCTCCCTTTAAACCAAAACACGCAAACAGAAACAAACCAGCAGTTACAGATTACACACCTAGTGCTCAACTTAATTCCAAGGAGTCAAAACAGAAATTTTTGGGCAAAAATTTACAAGGCATCTTACAAATATCTATTCAGAAGCATCCTACTTTCCAATTTCTTGTTTTTCCCTATGCTTGCTTTGATTGCAAGCAGGCCATTCTTAGCGTAGGAAGTCCAATATGCTTTTTATTTATCTTGAATAAATCGCACACACAAATCTTGTTAAAAACTTATAAATAAAGGCTATTGACAGTGACACCTAGATTAAATGTAATGGTAGATTTTACACCTCTTGTTGTTGAGATTACTGTGAAAGCTGTATTGTGTAATATCATGTTTATTAGTTTGTCAAATTGAATAGTTTTTTCTTGAAAAGTGCAAGCTTTGTATTGCAGGTTTCATGGAAGAACTTATTGTAGCTTTGTATATAGTAGCATTACAATGAATATTCTATTACATGCAAATTAAAAGGCAATGATTTTTTTATTGAAGAAAACCTGATTTGCTGCAATATGGTATGGCTGCACTGAATACTTCTTTCTCCCTCCTTCTGATGATCCCGAAAGATGCCAGGAAGATAGGCGCCCAAACTGGTGATGGCAGACTGAGTCTAAAGTAGGCGATTTGCTCAAAGATAAAATATGCCCCTTTTTATGATGGTACGGCCTGGTACAGATGGTACGGCCTGAGTACAGCAACAGCTATTATTTAAAATGTACGGCCTTCTCTTGGAATCTCTGGATCCGAAGAAAATAGGCGCCTAAGTGTAGAAGACTCTTCTGAATGAATATCTCTCTGAAAACTCTGAAGGTGAATGATCTGTGATGCTCTGTAATTTCTTCTGGATGAAGAAATCTCTTATCTGGCAATAAATCGGGTGATATCTCACACCCTCTGAACTGCTTTCACTGGAGATGGCTCGTTCCCCAATGCATTCGAGACTGAAACCCTAAGTTTCTGTGCTTTGCTCAAGACTTGATCAATTTTCAATCATCAATAACATAATGGGCTCGATTTTCAATGCATAGCTTATATTTTCTTGAGAAGTGCGAATTCCACAATAATAGGGATCTTTTAATAATTCGACTTCTTATTCTTTAAGTATTTCAATAGTCTCAGATGTAATTTTTGATTATAAAATATAATCGTCAAATGGCCCCTTTCTGATGATGGGCAACCCCTTCACTGAAATCACTTAAGTTATAATAAAATATTATAACTTTATATTATAATGCTCCATAATTAGTATTTAATTAAATCAATTAAATATTAATATCTCTCTCGATATATACCCGATGCACAAACCGTCTGAAGCTGATGAACACTAAAGTGATTCCGAACGCTAACAATCCATACTGCTAAAAATAGCAAGGGTCCCATGCTGAGTGCCAGATACTGCTAAAAATAGCAACTCAGGCTAGAAGTGTCCGAATGAGCCCGAACGAAAGCCAACTGATCAAATACTGCCAACTGAAGCTGAGCCAAGCTCCAACATGACCCTCTATCCAACCTATCAGCCTACGAGGGTCGCATAATAGGCTAATCCTGTGCTCTGAGAGATGTCAACTAGAAGTGGACATGACATACGAGGGGATCAAGTTTACCTTCGTAAGATGAAAACGATGAAAAATGGTTGTCTGAAGTGCAAAAGCGCAACTTTTGCTAGGGGCACTTGGTTTTTTGAAGCTTCAGATCTCAATTTCGTGATTATAGACTCAAGGGATGATCTCGTCAGTTTCAATCCTGCTTTCCAATGCACTCGTCAGCTAGTCAATCGGGCCTGTCAGTCATCCGGAATCAGTGCTTGAACAGAGGCTCTGGCGAAGGTTACAATCCAAAATTTTATCAAAATTGGCTAAGTCTGGGAAAAAGCCTTAAGGGTCAAAGTTGAATTTTCAAAACAAGTTGACTGGTGCGCCCTAATTAGGGTTTCTAACTTCAGTTCAACTGAACGATTTCTGGGTTGCATGTAGAAGATACTGAAGTTCATTTTGAGTTACTATTTTTAGAAGTTCAGTTCATCTGCAGTGTGCATGCGTTTGCATGTTCAGTTAACTGAAGAGGATGTTGAGTTAGAATTTGCATGCAAAGTTAACTATTTTGAATGCGCACTTAACTGAATTGCATGCACAAGTTTAACTGATTTGCATGCGCAGTCTCACTGAAGATAGAGATGGCACCCTATTTAGGGCATATTTTTCATGCATTTGAGCTTCAATTAGTAACCAATCAGAGCATAGGCGTCTATTTTGAAGGTCTAGTCAGAGGTGCGCTATGATTAGAAGTTCAATTTGAAGCCTATTTTGAGAGGTGCGCTTCTAGTTGAGGAGGTGGGACGATTTTTAATGTGAATTAATTTATTTAAAGGCTAAAGTCACCATTATTTGATCATTCCAAGCAAGTCGTACCTTCTCAAAGCTCCAATAATGGCTATTTCTTCATGCATGTGAGGATTCAAGGTGCTACAGGTGTCAGATTTCAACATTCTTCATAGCGTTGGACTCAGATTGCTCAAAGGAAGGCGATTCTAGACTTTGTTTTCAATTTGCATGCAGGTTACATCAAATCCAAGTCAAAGATAGGCGAATTCTACAGAAGCAGAACAAATAAAACATTCTATCTTTTGTCTTATTTCTTCTATTTCTCATCTTAGGTACTTTCTACGCATGTCAAAGAAAATCAGCAAACATTCAACATTCAAAAATTCAAGTTCGCATATTTCAGCATTTGTAGCAAAACCCATGTCTTAGATTTTTTCGAGAAAATTGCCCCGCAACCTTCATTTTGAAGCTCTGTGCTTTTTTCCGAAGATTTCTTTGCATGTGGGCCAAGGACACATCTTTTTCAAAATCTTGTCATTTGGGTTGGCTTAGAATTTCGTTGAGCACAAAACCCATGTTCTAGAAGCTCTAAAACCCCTACAGTTCTCGACTGAAGAGTCTTTGCATGTCAAGCTAAATGGCATTTTTTCGCAATTCTAATGTTGTGGGTTGTCTTAAAATCATTTTCCGGACAAAACCCACGTCTCAAAATTTTTCATGAAAATTGCCCTCCGACAGGTTATTTTTAGCCTCACTAGGTGCCTTTTTAGCTTTTGAGAGAAAATTGTCAAAACATAGCCGTGTTCACAGTCAACGGACGAGTTTTTCAGAATGCAGTTCAACTAGACTGAATTCAAGACCAAATCGGTCTTAATTCATGATTGTATCAGAAGCATCAAGCTGCAAAAGAAACAAAGGCCACCACTCCATTTACGGAGCCGCCAAAGTTACCAAGTGATTTCGTGTCACTATCTTCTTGAGGATGGCACGTATATTGGACTGAATGTAGTGCAAGCTGAGTTTGAAAAGCTGATTCGTGATAATCTTGAAGGAGATCCTGTGGTGTCTAAACTGGAGAACATTTCAGTGATTTCAGCTAGTTTCAAGAAGGTGGTTGAGGATGTCAGAGAATGCATGCATACAATCAAGGAGAGTGACAAGGAATTGAAGAAGTAGATTATTGTTTTGGACAGCGTTAAAGTGCCAGAGGACAAAGTGATCGATGAATTCTTGGTCGAGGTGTTGGACCGAGATGACTTGGAGTAATCTGCTAGTTGGGATCTGCAATTAGTTTCGAGGTTAGAGTCAAGAGCAACAATTAACTCGACTTTCAGTCTTGAGTTCACTTGCTGATTTCATACATGTATATCTCTTCCTTGGAATTATCTTCGAAGGAGTTAGGATTAGGGTTTTCAGTTAACTGAGGGTAGTGTTCCAGTTAACTTTGCTTTCAATAAGGACGTGCATGTTTGCACATTGTCCATTTAGATTAGATGTACCGGTTAACTGATGGTAGTTTTCCAGTTAACTGTATAGTTTGCTTTATTAGGGTTTAGTAATAAAGTCTTGCATGCATTGCAAGACTGTAGTTGACTCAAGGTGATTTTAGGGTTCCCTACACCTTTTGATGTCTATAAATAAGAGTTTTTGCTCATTTGTACATAACTTTTGCACGAGAGAGAAATATATGTTGTGCCTACCTTGCCTTCAATATTGCTCGTTTTGTATCTGTTCATGAGTATTTACTGTTATGATGAATTGTTATGCCACTTGGGTTTCATGCAATTATGATGGTGAATTCTTTCCTTAGTTAGATTAATCATGTTTTGTGTTCAATAAACTTGTTCAAATTGAGCTGATAGATGTGCCACCTTGCCTTCAAGGTGAGAATTTGTACTTGTTTATCGTGTGATGTGTGTGAATAATAAACTTGTTCAGATTGAGCTGATAGATGTGCCACCTTGCCTTCAAGTTGAGAATCTGTATTTGTTTATCGTCAAATAATCATTCCCGCTCCATTTCCTCATGCTCTGTTTTCTTGAGGAAACTGGATAGATTTAAAGTAGTTAGCTTAGTTGTAGTTAATGATCTGCGAAACAGGAAAATCCTTAGTTGCAACGTTCTTGGTTTTCTTAACCTTGTGCCTCTTTCAACTGAGACAAAAAGATAGGGATTAGTTTAGTTTACTTTTTCAAGCATTTTGTCCGCACAACGAGGGAGCTTCCCCTCCTAATTTGAAGAGCACTCATTGCGTAGTGTGCATAGTTGTTTGTACCAACTTGCACTCCAGAGGTGTTAGTTGTTACGCCAACATCAGCGAAACATCAATGAAGTGAAGGTAGAGAGGATTCCACTTCAGGGATGTGAAGAGTTCAAGTTGAGGGAAGATGCACCAAATCAAGCACTATCTTTCGAACTTCCAAACGATGAGCCATTGATTGATTTAAGAAGCAACATTGTGGATAGATATACATTTGAGAAGAACATTTTCGTTAACCCTAATTCGAGGAATTGAGTCACAACAATGGAGGTGTTGAGGATATCTCAACAAACTCTCTTTCAGCAAATGACGCTGGGAATTTTGTTTGCAGCCAAAGGCATGAAAATGTTTCAGATTTGTTTCTTGTTATATCATTGCAGAATTTTTGTCACCATGGAAAGCATGCAAAAGAAGGTGATTGAGTAAGAAATACAACTTGTAGTATAGAGCATGTGGACTCTTGGTTTCAAGTTCCAAATAATTCTGGCATATGGGATCCATGTAATCTCTTGAGGGTCAAAGAGGATAGAGGTATTGGTGCCACTTTTGATTTCTCCATCCCTTGCATTCAGAATTGAAAGGAAGTTTATGAGCGATCACAAGGGTTTGTTGTGCATTATATGTAGAAACCCCTATTCTAACTGATCTCTAAAACTGTCTATGTTTTGCTTGTTTTGACGTTTTTTTTGGTTTTTTTGAGTTTTTGCATGAATAATGAAAATTGCGACTTTGGAAAGAAATTGCTTAAAAATGTAAATAAAATAACACGAGCTTGCAAATGATGAAAAACGATAAATCTAATAATGTCAGACTGTTATTGGATCTTTTGGATTGATTACATAAAAGATCTGACTATAAGCAATTGAAAAAGCAACACTTTATTTGATGAAAAACCTGGTATTGCAGCAGCATATAGATCTTCATGAAATGGTACGGCTGAAATGAATATCCACTTTTCCCTCCATCAAATGCAAGAAGAATGATCCAGAGGTGTAGGCGCCAACTGGGTAGAAGCCAGAAGATCAAAAAGGAAGGCGATTTGCCCTGAACAAAAAAGTATGGCCCCTTTGAGATGGTACGGCCTGACAACAGAATGGTATGGCTCCCTAACAGCAGCAAAGAAATAAATACGGCCTTTAATGAGATTCCAGATGAGGAAGCATAGATAGGTGCCCCTGAATATTGCCCTATCTGATAACTGTCGGATCCAAACCCTGAATATAAACTCTGAATAATCTCTGTGATAATCTTTGAATGAGATTACCTCTCTGAAAGCAATAGATCAGCTGATATTTCACAGCCTCTGAATCGCAACACCGAAGATGGCTCATTCTCCAATGCCTATAGACAATTAAAACCCTTGGCTTCGTTCTCCGGAAGAAGACTTGATCAAAAAAATTCAATATTCAACATAATGGCTCGAATCCCAATGAAAAACCCTTATATCATCAAAAGTTCGACTTTTCACACAAAAGCATCATTTAAATAAATTCGAACTTTTCTCTTTTAATTTTTCAATAGTTTTCGATCTCATTTTTAATTAGAAATTATAATTAAAAATGGCCCCTTCAATGATGGTCGACCCCCTTCAGCAAAATCACTTAAGTTATAATATTTAAAATATTATAACTTTATAATATAAGCTCCGAATAATTAATATTTAATTAATCAATTAAATATTAATATCTCCCTCAAAATATATCCGATTCACGAACCGTCTGAAGCTGGTGAATAAGTGAATAATTCTGCACATGACCAAACCATACTGCTAAAAATAGCAATTCAGGCAAATGGTGTCCGAATGAGCCCGAATGAAAGCCAACTGATAAAATTCTGACAACCGAAGCCAAGCCAAGCTCCATCAAGACCCTCTATCCATCCTATCAGCCTACGAGGGTCGCATAATAGGCTAATCATAAGCTCTGAAAGATGTCAACTAGAAGGGGACATGACATTATAACCACATTGTGAAGGACCAATGTCCACAATTTGTAGATCACTCGTGGAAACCAAGCACCACAATTGAAGACAAGATTGTGCACAATGGCCAAATGGAGATAGTCACCTTGCTTGATGCTAGATGAAGGTAAGCAAAATAGGTATCATTTTGATGTTCAAAATTTATTATCTAGGTTTGGTATGGTATTTTGGGTATCAAGTCACAAGCAAGTTGGAAGGCTCATGAAGAATGAGACATTACGAATCCCTAGGATCATGGAAGCAAAACAACTAGTCATCCTTTTGGGTGAACAAAAGATATGCAAAGATTTACATATCATGGGTCTTGGAGGGATCAGCAAAACATGGAGCTTGCATTCGGAAAATTTAATAGGAGAGTTCACTATGGAGTTGAAATTCAATAAAGAAGAGATGGAACTTTAAGGCATTGAGTAAAGAGATCTTAGAGTTGCCAAGGTTATGTGGACAAAAGATCATTTGATGACAATCACAAGTTTTTCCAAAGGTAAGGTGCTTGATCTTAATGATATTTGGTCTATTTTGGTTATGGTCAATATTGTACGTCTAAGGTGGCCACCAAAGGGGATAATTGTTAAATGGAACTTGTTGGTTGAAGAATACCAATTTGACATAGCTGGGATGAGTATCAGTTGCAAAGGACATGAGCCACAAACCATTTTGACGTGATACCAAATTTTAGATCTCCTGTCCTTGTAATGTCCCCTTCCTAGGCAGTTCAGAGTATTCAAGGGTTAGCCTATCATTCAGACCCTCGTAGGCTGACAAATGTGTTTAGAGGGTTACTTTGGCAGTTACCTTCCGTTTGGGGACTTTTCTTCATCAGTTGATTCAAGTTTGGGCCTTGGCAGACACTTACAAAATGTTTTTCAGACACTTACTATTTATAGTAAGTCAGGCAGACAGGGGTTACTATTTTTGGCAGGGCACCCGATTCAGTGGTCAACTCAATTTCAACCCAGTTTGACAGTTTGGTGAGCAAATAGTGAATATCAAAGCATTTAATGATATTGGGAGAAATATTAAAGTTGTGACTTTATAATATAAAGTCAATCAATTAAATATTAAAATATCAATGGAATAATATAAAGTATTTAATACTTTATATTAAAAGGGTGATTATTGATGATTTATTTATTCATTAATCATTTAAAGAAAGGGACGCCATATTATTACTAATTTCTCCTAAGTTCAAAGGGCGAATTTTATAATATATTAAATGCTTCTCAAGTTGCTTTTTTGGGTCGAACTTTTGAAGAGAGCTTATATTTCACCTCAAGGCAAATCGAACTTCATTGTGAATTATTCTAATTTGTCTTATTTTCTCTTTGAGAACATTGGGGTTTGTGAAACAAGGGTTTCTGCAAATCATTGGATTTTGGAGAACGCTCCCTCTTCAGAATCACACACTGAGACTGTGAGATACCAGTTGAAGCTTATCAGTTGAGTGGCTTCATTCAGAAGTCATTACAGAGCATATTGTGATGTTCACATTTAGAGTTTGACTCAATTTTCATCAAGGAAGAGAATCTTCTTCATTGGCAATGGTTTATCCAGCATCTGGCACTCTTTCCAATGTAGTACGGATTCATTAATCGCTGGTACAGGCCGTACTTTTACAGCAGCAAGGCCGTACTTCTCATCACAGGAAAATCGCCTTGCCTTTTTGCATTATGACTTCTCCAATTTGGGCGCCTAGGTCTACAGTAGCATCTGCAATCAAAATTGTTGGGGAAAGTCTGTCTTTTGGATTGGCCATACCATTCCATGCTTCCTACAGGCGGCTGCAATCAGGTTTTCAAATATTACATATTGCTTTGCCTTTTTGTTTGCATGTTCCAGATTCCTCATTGTAATCATCTAGAAAGAATAATAAATCCATTTGCTACCAATTTAGAAGTCAATTTGCTTCAGTATTTACATTTTGTATTTATTAAGATTTTTAGAAGCATTTATCTGCAAAATCACACCATCTCTTTTATTTGCAAAAAAAACACAAAAAAATCAAAAACAACAAAAACAAACAAAAAATTGCATTCGCCATCAGCAGTTGGGGTTGAGAGACACCTGGTCTCTTACAGTCCTCAACATATCCAGCGCTTCCTACATTTTCCTTACAGCCAATAAAAGCTTTTGGTCACATTCTGAGGAAGTTTCCAGCCCATTATCATTGTTGAGGTGTTTTTAGCTAGCACAAGGTTCCCAGCTGTCACATTTCTGATTCTGAGCAAAAGAATGCAGTGTTATAGCCAAGGTATGGAGAATATCTCTTGGTTTAATGATGTGAATAGAAGGTATCACATGTTGAGATCTCTACATGTTGGCTGCAAGATACATGAACAATGGGCCAGTGGGAAAATGGTTTGCAAGTTTAGATCTGTTGTTCTCAATTGGTCCAGCCACTACAATCCACTATTAGCAGATGAACAAGTATTTTCCATCAGAAAATAGCACAATAATTAAAAGAGATTGTAGATTAAGTTAGTAGTAAACTATCTTGAATGTTGAACCAAATTATACACCGGATCTTGTACTGCCTTCTGTATGCCCTGGAACATTGAACCTATACTGGAGAAAATCGAAGCAAGACACTCTGGTTGAGAATTAGACCATGAAAACTGCAGGTTTGCATGAAAAAAATTCTTCTGCATCAATATGCCTTCTCCAAAATATACAGAAACTCTTCTTGTGGTTAGCTGCAGGAAAGCCAGAACTATTTCCACAGTAAAAAAAACCCGCTGGCATCAAAAATGATGATTTTTCCTGGATGCCGATTATATTTATCTCAAACAACCTTTCTGTCTATCACAATAAATTCATCCATTTCAAAGCACACTAAATCAACCATTCAATAGGCTGACCATTATTTTGTGTAGTTCTTTTTAGATACCTATAAGCGTAATATTAAACCCTGAATAAGATAATTGTCAGCATCAGAGATGCGCACCTGGGTTTTTTAAAAGAAAAAACAGAATATTGTAAATAAAAAAGGTTCCTTCAGTACACCCCCTACATTTGAATGGAATAGATTGACATGTGGGACTAACCAAGCATAAACATTTTCATCTCAAAGTAATACGCAGAATGTTCTTCCTACATTTCAAGATCTTACATGTATCACATAATCCTCTGCACACTTGTGATGCAAAATTTTATGATATAGTACACTGGAAAACCAATTTGATCAGTAATCATTCAAATTTCCACCAAAGTTGTTTCGTATCAAATAAATTTAACAATTTGCGCTTGCTGACTGCAACTACGTACTCATAACAGTGAGGTTGACCAAAACATGAGCTCTGCAAGTAATATAAAATCAAATAGAAAACTCTTTGACATAGAAAGCATTTTACCATAGGGACTACTATATCTTCCTGTCCTGTACTCCGCAAGAATGTGTAAGACAGCAAACCAATGCTTTGAGTCCAACTGTAAAATACGACACAGAGGTCAAATAATGAGCCCCAAAATAGGAAAATGAAATAGCTCTGGAATAAGATACTCCACAAAAATCAAACAATATTCCTATCACCCGCTACACAAGAAGGGAAACCATATTACAGCGTGGAGTATGATATGTAACAGAAGGTGGGAATGAGTAGAAAAGGAAAACTGATGTTTTGGCAAGCACTCAACCTAAGCTGGATGTATATTCAAAGTATAATAGCTGTGCCATGAATAATATTGTATAAAATTATGAAAAAGCCAAAAGCAGTAATGTAAAACATCTAATTTCCTCTATGACACCTCACAATTACTGAAGCATCTCATTTTGTTTTTCTGTGACTCAATTCACATTATAATATAAAAAAAAATTCTCCTATAATGGAATGAATCGTCACAATTAAGCATGATATTAGTTTTGTCCCCAGACCCAACAACACTTTGGAAGCAGATTTGAATAGTAATTTATCGAAAGGTCTGATGAAGCCAAACAATAAAATATCTAATATCATGTAACTCTGTTCCTTCAGAAAAATACAAGGGTGCTATCTTGAATCCCTGAATACATTCTATTAAAGGATCATTCATGCTTATTGGAGTACATAGAAAGATCATTTTGATAATATAACCTAACTACCATGCTAATATAATGGTGAAAGGAGATTCCACCTCTTTCCGTCCCCTCCACGACATCTTGAGAAGACAATTACATCTGCTCCCAGTCTCATAGTACTTGTTTTAAAACCATTGCCATCTGTACAAGCATTTCAACAAAGGCATACACTGTCAAAATAACCAGATTTTAATAAGTTCTTGCCAACAATATAGTATCATAGAACTCTGTTATTTCCTCAGCATGCAGCCACATTGAGTATTTCCCATGTTTTTAAAACATCATACCAATAAAAATCATTGAAATTTTTTGGATGGCACTATCTCAATAACAAGGAGAAAACCCACAAAGCATGAAAGTATTTCATAGCATATTACCACCATGGCAGACAAATTTTATATTTAAGGAAAAGGGTGAAAATTTCCAAATAATATTGAGGCTTGGAAAAAGCAATAACAACCAACAAATTACTCACATTGGCCAATCATATTTGCTATTTTGCTCTTGGCTGAATATCCAAGTGACATGCAACCCCGCATTTTATCAGGGTCCATCCCACCTCCATCATCTGCAAAATCAAACATAAAACACTAAGCTTGTATTGTTGAGTTTTGATCAATATATGCCAGATTCTGCCACAAACAAGATAACAGAAACAACTTGCATATTCTATGACTTAAAGCATGATCAAGCACATGCATGAATAATTTGAATTTCTGAATTTCATAAATTAAAAAATAAGATAGATGTAAAATTGAAAACCATGGATTATGGTCTTAAGAAGTATAATTTATCAAGATGCCATCTAGAAATATAACTTTAAAAATTAGACTTGATAGCTATGTAAAAACCCCTACCAAATTTTTCCACAAACCTGTATATACTTCACAGCTTAAACTCACAAACATTTCGTCTAACAGTTTGGAAATCATAAAATCAATCAATAAATCTGATTTGAAGGGTTTAGAACAGCTGTAAATATCAATATTGATCACAGGAATAATCACAAAGAGTTGCCATACATGGAGATAGTCATTGCCATTTTTACAAACACTTGGCATTCAACAATTTAATTGCTAATTATTGTTTATTACTAAGTAGCCGGTTCGGGTTCGGGTTCGGGTTCGGGTTCGGGTTCGCCGGTTCGGCAAAATTTTTTGGGGGGTGCGTTCGGTTCGTCTTGGGTTCGTTAGTACAAATTACAAAATATGTAAAAAAAAATATATATATATATATGCAGCCTAGAAGCAAGAATTAGGATTAGAATATCACATAACTGATAACATCATATAAACAACAAAACCACCATAAACTTGAATGTCATTTAAAACATGCATGATAAATATTCATTGTTCAAACTTCAAGTTCAATATTACAACACTTTTAAAGTTTTAATCATCATATGGATTCTCTAGATCATCCATATCAATGTCAACATTGACATTAGATGAAGTAGAAAGACTAGATGAATCACAAGTAGTGCCAATGGCACCATCACTAGCACTACTATTGTGCCCATGCTCCTATTGGATATCCTCATCCTCATATGCAATACGTTGGGAACTGCAAGCATCCAAGTCAGTATCCTCTGGTACTATATCCCACAACTTCGTCTCCCCTTCCTTGTAGTTAGGTTGTTTGTGTGAAAAGAGACGCAAGTTGGAATGCACATATACTAAGTTCTCCGCTTTTTTTGACAGCAATTTATTGCGCTTTACTGAGTGGATGAAAGAATATGTGCTCCAATTCCTCTCAGATGCGGATGAACTAGCAACCTATTAAGACAAAGTAAACAATTAAAAATTTATAAATGGAATTATGAAACTTTTAAAACTAAAATTAGTAAAATATGAAAATTTATTAAACTTACTTGTGATAAAATTTTGATTGCAAGGGGCTGCAAATTTTGGAAGTATTGTCCATGGAAGTACCACCAAGAATGAGCATCCTTTAAGAACCTATCACGGGAGGCATCAACATCTAGATGATTTGAGTGCACAAAATCAGTGAACTCATCCGTGACTACACTCGCAAATCTCGATCAGGGAAGAGTCTCACAAATGCTGCCTTGTACCCTTCAGCCACTTCTAAATCTCTATATGGAGGAAGCCTTCCTGGTTGTGAAAGAACCTGAGAGCTGTAGTATTTTGGAGTCAATGCAAAGGCAAGAAGGTGTAATGGAGTTGTCATTTTGTTCCATCTTTCTTCAACAATTGTATGCACTTGTTTGAAGAAAGTCTCTTCAGGGTCTTGCTCTCTTGCATTTATGGTGCACTTGATCTTCTCAAGCATTGAGTCTATACCATCATATATTTGTCCAATGCATGGCTTGTCCATGTCAGTATAGCGAATCATACTCAAAATGGGCTCGGTGAAGCTAAGGAGATACTCCACACGATCCCACCATGAGTCATCTAATATCATGCTCCTAATTCTTGTTGCTCTTTCAGTGCTGCTTTGCCTCCATATAGACCAATTGGTGCTAATTACCATGCTAGAAAGTGCTTGCCTAACTTTCACAAGTCGTCTCAAGACGATTGTATTAGAGGCAAAGCGGGTTTCTGCAACCTATTGCAAATTAAAAAAATAATTAATATTTAAAAATAAACTTTAAAGAAGAATTTAAATTAGATTGAACAATCAAATTATGAAAATCAGAAAATGACAAATGTAAATATGAAGTTCTCTTACCTTCAATAGCTCCAATTTTGAAAATGTTCTAAAGATCCCTTGAGACAAGTGGTGGTTGGTGACGAACATCTGAATGTCCTCAGCCTCAGTATACAATTGTTTGATCCATTCAATTTTATTCCCAATCTTTTGCAGCATAAGATTGAGTGAATGGACCGCACAAGGTGTCCAAAAGATATGTGAATATCTTTCCTCAACCAACAACCCTGCAGCTCTACAATTCTTCGCGTTGTCCGTTACAACTTGAACAACGTTGCGGGCTCCCACTTGCTCAATGGCTGCAATAAGAATATTAGCAATAAATTGCCCATCTTTTACTTGCCCCTCACAATCCACGGCTTTCAAAAACATTGCCCCTTTAGGGGACACCGCTATGACATTGATCAAAGGCCGATTTTTTGAGTCCTTCCAACCATCTGAAACAATGGACACACCTGTCTCAACCCATGAATCTCTTATAGGCTTCAATGCATCTTCAACCAACTCAACCTCCTTTTCCAATAAAGTGCTACGCACCTTCTCATAACCCGGGCCCTTGTACCCTTTTGGAGCTTCATTAACCGTTCTCAACATCTCTTTCCAATATGGAGAACGAACAACATTAAAAGATAGTCCATTGGCATATATGCATCTTGCTACACATTGGTCGGCAAGGGCTCTACTCTCATTTTGAAATGCAACTTCCAAAGGTCCCTTTGCTCTCTTGTTTGCAAAAGGTTGTGCACTTTGAGCTTGAAGATTTGGAATGGCCATAAATGGGTGGTCTTCTACCACAATATTGGGATTGGGATTAGATGGGGGCTGCATTCCCTTTGATTTTTTTTTTAACAAAGGGTGATTTCCTTTTTGGGCTTCCCGTTGATCTGCTGCTTCTTGCTCCATGATGTATTTTGCAATTGTCTAGGTTGAATAGGGGCATCTTTCTTTCCAGGGCAAGGTGAGATGCCTTTTCCACTTATGCCACACAAATGTGCTTTCACCCTATGGTATGAACTAGAATATTGAACTTCACACCCACTGCATTTCCAAACATAACCACCACCACCTGGAATCTGTCTTATCATTTCAACATACTGCCATAGAGGAGAATTTGCACTTGTTTTGAACTTTGGGTTTGGTTTAGCTATGGAGCCGGAGGTAGAACCCATTGACATTGTGATTCCTATGGCAATTTGTTTTGCAAACAACACATTCAAAATTTGAATGAAAACAAAATATAATAATTTTTTAAAAATTAAAACCTAGCTCTTTTGAATCTTGCACAATGTATACATTCATAGAAGAACAGAAAAAAAAATAAGGCAAACAAAGTTTCTGTTTGTAAAACAAAAAAAGAATGAAAAAATGAGAAAAAAATGAGAAAAACTTACCTTTTTGCAAAAATAATCTTCAACAATCTTTGTAGCAGCCAATGAACACTTGCAAATCTGTAGGAATGGCAATGCAATCATTTGTAGAAGCTTCAACAATCAATATTCAACTCCTTTTGTCAATCCAACAAGTTAAAATAAGAACTCAGCCTATTGGAATGAAAATGCTTGTTTGCAAAACAAATGAATGAAAATGAGGTAGTTTAGGTGTTTAATATGTTTTAGAGGTGACTTTTAGGGTTCCCATGGGCGTGGGTCAAAGTCAAAGTGAAGGAAACAATCAAAAAATACAGAAAAAAAACGCCTTTTTGCCACCCAGACGCGTGGGTTCTGCTCGGGTTTGCTTTGGGTTCACCCGTGTTCTGCTCGAGTTCGCCCGGGTTCTTCACCGGCGAACCAAAGCCCAAATGCAAGGACCCTGGTCGAACCCACAAAGGGACCGGACCAGGACCTGGACCCAAGGCGAACCCGGACCAAGACCGAGCCCAAAACCAGGCGAACCGGCTACACAGGTTTATTATGGAAATGCACAGCTGAAAGGTAAATTTTGCTAACCTTCAACCCTTGAAGACTCTCATATACATCAAAGATTTAATAAGTCAGTCTTTTTTGCCTCATACATGGTTGTATTCAATGTTAACCCTATATATCAGACCTCTATATTTATCCAACCTGCTATTGCACACCAAACTACCATAAATTCCAACACCATCTCCTCACAGGTGCGGCTCACCCAATATGCAATATCAGCAATTCCCTTATGTGACCTGTATGATATTAGAAAATAAACGGCTAGGGTTCGCAAACAAATAAATACTAGCTGTCCTTCTCTATCTTAATCTCAATTTTTTATATTTGCAAGCAATAAAATGGAACAACCTGCTTAGTAGAATAACTCTTCTTACAAATTTATTCTTGTCTGCAAACTTCAATAAATTTGTTACCTGCAACTCCTTGAACCTATAAAGGTGTGGCAATCTAGCTCAAATATCTCCACAAATATTTTAGCATTCAACAAAACTTCACACAAGCAACATAGGGCACAAATCGTTCAGCTCAATGGTGATCTCTAGGTGAAATCACTCGATCAGCTAGGTGGGGTTTCATCCACAAAACTAATTGCTCAAAAGGTTTTTGTCCTTTGGCTGAGGAATGAACCAAGTTTAACCTCTCCAAATTGGGGTTTTTTAAATAAAAATTCAAGAATGAGGAAATGTATCCTCACAACCTCCTTTTATAACCCCTTTAGATCTTTCTAGAATCTCATAAAGTGACTTTTATTTTATAATTTACTTTTTGAACCCTTAAGTCACTTTAAGGCTCCTTTTTCAAATAATTGAATATAAGTTGTTTATTAATTTTACTTTTCAACACTTTACATTGAACTATTTAATGATTTTCCACACATCCACCAAAAGTTGCGGAAAACATTAAAATGCTCCAAATATGAATGTTGACCACCCCAAAATAACCTTAAGATCTCAAGATATCAAACTTTATGAAAATTGATGCTTTCCAGAAATAGCAATCTTCTCCAAGAAGTGTGGAGTTCTCCCAAAATGTCAAAATTGCATCCATAAAGTACCCTTGGACTCATCTCGGTCTCCTGAATTTACTGCCACTGTCAAAATTCCTTTGTAAAAAGGTTGGCGCTTTCCAAGAATGTTGGAATGTACTGAAAAAGAGACATTACAAGCTAAGACTACTATTATCAATTTTCAGCAATACCTTCTAATTTTCCGTGTCAATTTCCATCTTTTATGACACATGAAAGTAATAAAAATGTCTTTGGAGCTTGAAAAATCATGATTGCATTCTAAAAGCACATTGTTGCCTTCGACAAGAACAAAATGGAGGAAATGAAGCACTTAAAAATATCTTCAGAAATTTGTAAAGAGAATTCGTTCACCAATCTCTAGTATAATGAGCACCATACAGAAGTTGCAATGAGAAACATTATTTAATCCAAATGTATTTCTAATAACTCTGGAAACAAATAAGGCAGTAATAAAGACCTAACATCCCTATACAAAAGGGGCTTGTCATACAAAGCAAAACAAGAAATGAGCTAAGTAGTGTCCCCAAAGATCAGAGATCATCCAAACTAAACTTCAACGCAGCTTCTAGGGGGAACCATACATGCACAGATAAAAGAGACATCATCAGAGATCATCAAGGTAAATTGATTGGAGCTTATGCTTTACATTTGCTTGAGCCACAAATACTAAAGCCAATGTAGTGGCTTTTATCCAAGGATAGGAATTGGTGTTAAAGCATAATTTAATCAAGATTGATGTAGGAGGTGACTCATGCTTTGTGACAAGAGCCATTAAGAAGACAAGTGTCACTGATTGGAAACTCAAAAGAACCCTAGAGAAGACCTATAGACTAATACCAAGTTTACAACAGTAACCTTTGGCAATTTCTTCAAGGAGGCCAATTGACCCACTGACTACCTAACAAACTTAGATGTCGAATTGAACCTCAATGATGATGCTCCCATGGTGAGTAATGAGATGGCAAGATGGGATGGTCTTGACAAAGGGAAAGAATTCCTAATCTTCATTGGCCCCTTGCTCATCCCCCACTCCATGATATTTGGAATTGAAAAACCTCTTCAATATATACCAAACTAAATTTCTTATATATCATGGTCTTGATGTCAAATTGGGACCTTGAAAATTAATGAGCATTGATGAAGGTGGCAGGTGATATTTATTGGAGTAGGTCTAAAATATCTATTATTTTAATAATACAAGTACCTAATGATGAATTCTATTTTGTGGAAAGATAACAGTGCCAACCTTTTGGGATTCCCTTCCCTAGTCATTGACCATCTTTATAAGAAAGCCATCACCATCACAAGTTTTTTCAAAAAATCTGCAACATTTTATTTTTTTAGATAAAAGGCACAGAGGCCTATATATATTATATATTATATATAAAAGAAGAATTACAATTGTATTTGCAAAATGGGCAAAATTTCCAGATGAGTTTCGAAGCTGCCTGCTATCTTAATCTATCTTTTTACATTCTGACAACAGTCTATACTAACCATATATGAAATATGAAAAAATCTGCAACATTGTCTTGGTGCACATAGTGACATTTTTGGAAACCTATGATAGTGCCACTTATGACCATCTTTGGGTCAAAGGACATGGTTAACAGCATATTTCCTTGGATTTCTCCTATTTGGCTTCTATTCTTTAAGACTCTGATGTGTTGAAGTTTGGATATGTACCAGGTCAGCATCTTTTGATATATATATTGGATGTGTATTATAAACAAATCCAAACTCATTGTTTTAAGTATAAAATGTTATCAATAAGGTGTTATAGCCTACAGGAAGAATCAGATGTTTTTATCTCCTTTTTCACATTGTTTCTGTCTTGTTAAAGCTCAGTCTCTTCTTTCCTAAGGGTGCATAAATGCTAATTTCTGTAAGGTATCAAAGCAAGTGGAACTTTCTTTCAAGGTATCTCAATCTAAAGGGTATTTATCCAGCAAAACCATAATGCCTCACAAACTGCTAAGAATTTTCTAGTGATATTTTAGATAAGTTGGGTATGCACATAAGCAAGCTACAGCAAATATTTCATCTTTCTCTGATCGTTTATGATCAAGTTAATATGCTTATTGCTATTTTCATAAATTTTCTCTAAAGCTGCAATTTTTGGAATTTATCTAATTTGTCTGCATTCTCAATGAGTAGAAGAAAATTCGCTTGGTGTATGTTCTTTGAATATTTGGATTTGAGGTCAACCTCATTCAAAAATTGCCTAGTCAAATTTTGGTCAAAGGCAACTTATCTACATACTCCCACATGCTCTCTAGCCAATATTGCAAGTAAGATAATCAAATATCTAATGTCAAAGGACCACATCACCTAGAAGAAGACAAACAAATGGAAGAGAAAAAAACATCAAGGTAATGGTACTTCTTGAAAACAGATGAAGTAATAGGGTACTTCTTGTTTCCTCAAGGAATTATGTGATTGTTGTGGAAGATTTGACCATAAGCATATAGATTATTGATCTTGAAATCGAGATCAAGAACATGTTGAGAAAACAAAGGGAATGAGTTCCTCTCTTGCCACAAAGGTTATGTCTTTGTGCTTCTTCTCCTCCTTGATCTATTGCTTTGGTTGCTAGGGTAGACAACATCAGCACTCTATGTTATCACCAATCAGGTCACATCAAGTATGGGACAATACTCCACATGGTAAATAGAGTAATGGTCCACATATTTCCCCTATATGCCCTCCTAGCAGTGTATGTGAAGGTTTTATGCTTGGGAAATATCATTGAGAGGAGTTTTTCTATAAAAGGCTACTTACCTTGTATCACGACTTTTGGAGCTCATTTATACAAGCATCTGTAAACCTATGAAGAAGTCCTTTTTAGGTGGGTCCAAATACTATCACTTTCAATGATGATTTTTCCAAGGTTTTATGGATCTTTTGCATCGAAAACGAGGAGCCTTCCTCAAGTTTCAAGAACTCGAAGCACGCATTGACAACCAATATGCCGAACTAATCAAGTGTCCTTGTTCAGATCAGGGTGATTATTTTAACAAATAATTTCAAAGGTATCTAATACATCATGTCATCTCTAGGAAGCCATGCATATCCTTTGATACATCAAAGAATCTCTTCATCTTTGATCTTGCATAAGCCTTTGGGAATCTCCTTCAAGATGGGATGTTACATGACAATCTCAATGATCCAACTCTCTAGTCAAGCTCATGAGGGTGTATTGGAGTTAGTAATCTTGTTTGAGGACCTTCTAATGTATTTTAGGCTAAGTGCCTCGTTTAGGTTGGCCTCCTTTGATAGGTATTTTGTATATATACACATCCAAACCCTTTTTTTTAGCATCAAGTTTAATAGCCTAGAGGCGTATCACATGTTTTTGTCTTCTTTTTCACATCGTTCTTGTCTTCTTAACTACATTGTCCCTTTGATTGTGACGGTGCATACCATTCAATCTCTACATGACAAATTGATGCATCCTATTAGCATTTTTTATTTTAGTTCTCTTTCAAGACAACTCAACCCCAAACAATATGTGAGGTAAAATCTCTCTTCAAATTGTAAGGGGAATTTCCCTAAGATATTAACTACTCTAGACAATTAGCTATAGACAAAATTAAATATATAGTTATCCACAATATACAATATTTTTTGAGGGGTTCTACATAAATAAAAACAATTACCTACATGTCTTGATGGCTCAAGTATGAGTACAGGACTAGTAACAACTTGTCTCAAAAGCAAGATTTTATAGGTTTTAGGCGAAAGCAACTTATCTAATTGCACAAATGACAACACCTTACAAGCTGAAGCAAAGACCAACAATATAATGCATACAAGATTAGAAAAGGAACAACTTCAACACAAAATAAAACATGATTCCAAGAACTAAATAGGTAAGTCACATGCAAAGCTAACACTTTGATGAACAAATGAAATTAATACAAAGCTTGCCACAATTAATCATTGAAATCACAAATACAATAAAAGCAAGCATAGATTGAACAACATTTTAACAACAAAAGCATAGCGTCAACCATCTTTTTTAATGTCTTGTGCTCAAAACACTTATTTGTAGGTTATAAAATGCCCAACTTTTGGGACTTAGGATATTTGTTATTCTATCCTGAAAAACAATGTTTAAAACCACAAATGCTTAAAACTTTGAAAAAGTAAGAAAGAAAGAGCTTTAAAGCAAAAACTAATCCTAAATAAAGAATAAACAAAATCTAACTAAAAGCATCCTAAAATTAGGCCCTTAAATCTATGTTCAAAAATAAACCTACAAAATAGAAACTACTCTAATAGCCATTGCTAAAAAATAGCAATTTGACACATGAAAGCTCTTAGAGATTCCGATGTAGCTCCTACTCTAAAACTTGTCAGATCATCCAAAGAATACTAAAATCCTAATCACCATGAGCCTTTACCAAACAACATCAATGACTCAAATCTGAAACCCTAACAGTTTGTTCCAATTGGCAAAATGAAAACCATTGCCCAAGGATTTGACAAGTTTGAAAATATGGTTGAACAAGTGGTTGCATATTCTTATTTGTCTCGGCCAAACCCTTGTAGAAGCTGAAAATCTATTTTAGAATAGAGGTTTTGCATCAGCCAAACCCTCCTCATGCACACTTCACCAAAAATCACAAAAATTGTACTTGAAATGTTCTTCATCCTTTGCTGTTTCTGACTATTCCAACTACCATTTATGCTTAAAAACTGGAGCACTGACTATTAATTGAAGCTGCCATCATGCATGCAGCATGAATTGATGAACTGCTTTTATATAAGACCGAAAATACTGTATTTTGCTGCTGGAAGAGACTGTAAACCTTATGAGCATACCCTTTCTTTATCCTAGCCACTGAGGACACTTCATGTCAAACATAAGAGTGTCTACACTTCACTTTGTCATTTAAATATTGGTCATGCAAACCTCCAGCCACCACATTTTGGTGTTGCTACGAATAAACATCATCATCCACCGCTCAGGTGCACTTTACATAGCATTTTGTCACTCAAACTCTATCCTTTTTGCATATAGAAGCCTATTTCATCCACTCGTGTCACCTATCAACATCTTATTCACTATCTAGGCACTTTTTAGAAACTTATATGTCACTTGTCTGATGTTTTCCAACCCTCAAGCACACTTTTGTATGGTTCTTGTCACTTAAACTCATTTTCCAACCCCCCTATGCATGTTTTTGAGCAGCCTTTGCCACTTAAAGAACATCACAATCTATCTAGGTGCCTATTTCATGTACTTGTGTCACTAAAAAGACTTACTCTTCTCCAAGGGATGAAATATGCCCCTTAGTTTTTTTTCAAAATTTTCACAACACAAACCAGCACTACGCCAATGGTTAGCGTTAGCTTCCAAAAGATAATCAAACTAAATGTAACCTTCACCAAGAATGTTCACCAAGATATTTGGAAAGGCGAGGTGATAGCATATGGCGATCGGATCATTAGCCACTAAATTGAGTTGAAGAACAATGTTGAAATGAAACAGGCGGTGATCCAACCATGAAACATCCACACTACCACTTGTTCAGTGGAGGGAAGATATTACAATAAGAGCAATTCATCTGCTATTAGCGGGCATCCACTCAAGTAGTGGGAATTCTCCACTTGTTCAGTGGGTGAAAATAAGAAAGTTACAATGTTTATTCCTCCACACTGGCAGTAAACCATCCACGGGTTATAATGTTTGAATTTAAAACATAAGTAAATGCAATAATTGAAATGACTGGAATAGTACTACTGTTTACAGTCTTACAATGAGTTATTACAATGAATTTCATTAGAAATCTGCTCCAAATCAACTGCAAAGATTATACTATATCTCTAGTTACAAATTAGAGTGGAAAATTAAAGGAAACATAGCATAAGGAAAGAATACCCAGGTCTGATTTACAGAAACAGCAAACTAAATGATCAGACCAGCAAGAATAACTCACCCAAAATGCTCGAATCTCTTACCAAAACTTCATCAAATTTCAATATAATTGCAGAATCATCATTTCCAATGCAAGGCGACCAGCATACAAGTGTCCAATAATGCAAAACAGCCATCAAGAGAAGGTCTCGATTCCCAATACAATCATAGGAGAAAAGTACAACTCTTGAAGGGGTACGGCCTTTCTTAAAAATCCCAATCTTCAAAATTAAATCCCATCTTTTCCAAGAAGGGTCGCCAATATCCAAGGAATCAATTGCTTCAATACCCAGAAGCAAATAAAAATCATACAAAACGCTGTATTTAAAAATCTCCTCCAGCCATGATATGACCAACAAACACAAATCTACAAATTTTTATCAAAATCTTCAATATCTTCAGCAATGAAACTCAATATGTACTTTTGAATGAAGCACACTCCCAATCGACCATCTAGGGAACCATAGTTTCAGGCCCAAAGAATGGTGCAAGAATGCTAAGCTTCCCCTTGGCCAGGTTTTGAAATCAATTCAGCAGCATTTCGATATAATAAACCAAAGATGATCAAATGAATTAGCAAGGCCTGCTTATAAAGACTTGAAATGACTCTTCAGCTTCCACCTTTTCCCTCCAAAAGGGACGCCTACTTCACTTTTGCAATATTTTAATTTTTCAAAACATTTAATTCACCTTTTCTCTCTAAGCATCCAAGCTCCAAGGAGACATTAAAGTTTTTAATAAAATAATAAAATAATCTCTTCCAAAAGTGGTGTCCCACCCTCAAGGTAATTATCTAACTTTAGAAATATTTAACATCTCCCAGACGAAGCGTCCAAGTTAAATATTTTACTTAAAGCACTTATTTCTTCTCCTAGGCGTCCACCAAGATATTAATAAAAATTATAATATTTTTCCCCCTTTTGAAGTCGTCCACTTAGCCTAGGATATAATTTCACTTAAAATGTTATCTCCATCAAATATCAAATTTGCCAAAATAATCATCAAATGTTGAAGACCAAATTGGATAGGCTAACCTGCTAGAAATAGCCACTGCACTAGATTGTTGAACTGCTGCTAAAAATAGCACTGCCAAAAATAGCACTTACTAAAAATAGTAAGTTGTTCCAAACTCATTTTGAGCACAAATCAGGCAGCCATCGTGACTTACTAAAAATAGTAAGTCCGGAAAAGTTAGTTGTTTCAATTGCATGTCATATCACTTCGAAGTTCTCTGAAAAACCCAGAAAGAATCCACAATCCAAATCTCGAAACTCCAATGTGTCGGCTAAAAATAGCAAGTTCTAGAAAAGGTTGTCAAATGAAGATGCATGTTACACCATTGTGAAACTCTTTGAAAACCTAGAAAGCTCCACCAGACATGCATCAGAAACTCTTACATGCAAACCTGCAAAAAATGCTTCAGAACTCCTATAAAATAGGAAACCCTAATTTTAGCTTTGACGAGCCTACGAGCTTCCAGAAATAGGCTATCCGTCACCGAAGAGTGTATGACTAAGATGGGGACATTACAAGGGATGCCTAATACTTATATTTGCCACTTAAATGATTCCAACGCACTTATTTTGATTACATTTGCCACTAAAACATTTTTTCCCTCTCAAGTACCCATTTTGGATACCATTGTAACTTAAGTTTATATTAGCCATCTCCCAAGAGCATATTTCTGCCATGTTTACCACTTAAAACTTATCAACAGGGGCCTAGGCACATGCCTCCAGCACTCTTGTCACCTAGCTGTCCGAATGAACATATTTAGGCACTTACTTCTTACACCTATGTTACTCAAAATAGTTTCAAGCTGACTTAGGCACTCCTTAGGCCTCACCTTACCACTGAAACGAGATCTCAATCTGACATGTAAACTAGGGCAGCTATGCCACACACACCAATCATCAACCGACAATCTACAACACCTAGATTTCTATACACTCATTTACAACCACTTAACATGCAAAGGCAAAATGCAACTAGCAAATAGAGAATTAGACATTAAAATGCAGAAATAAACAAAACGTTACAACACAAGCATACTACTAGAGAAAACCCTTTAATGGGAAAAAAACTGCAAGAAGAGGAGTATAACTCCACATGCCACCATATGACAAACATTACAAGTGATTACATGCCTCATGGCCTAACACAAGAGCATCCATGGCAACTACAACACTCTCTATATCCACAAACTATCAATGACAACAATAGATCCCTACAACAACCTGTGCTACAGTAATTGAGTGGACAACAATCACCAAAATACATGGGGAAGTGGACTACAACCACTATTCTATCCATCAATAAAAGATTGGAAGCTATCCATAAAACTGAATGAAGGACTATAGCCCCCATTTCCAATAAAGAAATCTCACATCCCCCAACATGAATGATAATACATGGACTACTATCATCAACTAAATGAGTCATTTTTCCACTCAAATATGGAAAGAAAATGTATTGACTGCCAACAACCTCCCAAACATGATGTTCAAAAGACAAGCACCTCTGAAGAAGTTCAAACACCATAAGGCTTCAAATTCGGTTCATTGTCTGCTAAAAGACGTGTTTGCCACTTTTTCCAACAGATCATTTGTTGGGGTATATAGAGTATTCACTACCTATAAAATTGGAAAACTCACCATTCTTGTTTTTTCAAGTACTTGTCAAGTCTACAACTTCAAATAGATGCATTCCAAAGAAGTCCCATACCATCCTTAGCCTACACCAATCCTTTCCGCACCCCTATATACTAGTTTGATGACAATTTCACAATCAAATGTCTTGTTTACACTCCAATGGGCTAAAATGACATGACCCCAAAGGTCCAAATGCCAATTTAATCTGAAATTTCAAATCAAAATTAGTCTAGGCACCCTTTTCAACCATACTTGACACTTGAAATTAATCATCAATCCATAGGCACGATTTCATGTAGTCTCTTCCTCAAAACAAACTGTCCTAACTCCCTTAGGTGCACATTTAGAGTAGTGTTGTCGCTAAACTCATTGAGGTACTTGCTTTTGAAGTTTGTGCCCCTAAAGACTTTAACACCACCTACCTAGAAACATTTTTTGTTGACTTCATCATCTAATTGACTATTAGGCATGCCATATGATCTTTGTTGGAACCAAAGGCTTGACAAATCTCTTTGATTCGAATATATTATGTACATATGCAACTTGAGTGTTGAGTTGTCACTATTGAAGCACCCTATGGTTACTTATGCCATTTAAAGAAATCTTTCTCCCCAAGCACATCAGTTTTCTATTGTTGCAACTTGAACACAAGATACAGTTTTTAAATGCACGTTTTGTAGGGGTGTAACATGTCCTCTCCATATCTCATAAATTCCACATGATCACATCCAAAAAACTCACTTTTAAGCCCTCACATCTTGAATAATAACTCTTACTATGACTACGATTTATTAGCTCCCATAGCTCAACCACAACCATTTACAACATAATTGTGGATTCATTGCAGCAATCATACACAAGACTTACCTTGCTCTTACATGCCCCTCTCTTACATTGCTACATTAAATTTGCATGGATATTCCTTTTGGGTTTGCCAATGAGGTTTAGTCAAGGAGACACTTCTGATCTGTTTCATATCACAACACTTTCCTCAAAGCATACTATGATAAAAACCCAAAATCCTTGAAAATTAGTGTCTGATCTATGCCATAGTTTGCAAATTCAAACTCTCCTTGAACTTGGCTAACCAAAAAAATTTGAGTTGACAAAGCTCAACAAAACTCAACAACATAAAAAATATTTAATTTTTTGACCAAAATATATATATGTGGAAAATACAGGTACAAAATGTATCAAATAAGTTTGGCACAGACTTGGGGCAATGCGCCTCAAAAGGGTTTGGGGTTCCTAGTAGGGTCAAGGGGCAATGCCCTTGGTGTGTTCCTTGTCACAATATAGGGTGAGGTCCAAGCCCAAATGAAGATCTTCAAAACCAACACAATCTTCATGGCACATAATATTTTCATAATTTTTAGAAAGGCAAAAATCCCATGTATTTTCACTCCTATTCGCACAAGAATACTCAAAAGTTAGAAAAACATGTTATTTCAATGTTTATGCCACATTTTTTTCACATTGGGTTACCTATTCCACATCCAACAAGTTTTAGTGACACCTCACCAAGCTTTGCTACTTCGCCTCACCAAAAACTTGGCCGACACAAACTTGCAAGTTTTCCATATGAGCACTCAGTTGCACAAAAAACTCATGAGTACTCGATGAGTATGTGTACTATGATCTATGCACATATCTTTTGGGGATATTGCAGATTTAATCATTGATTGTCATTTTCATGTTAGGGTTGCACTAGAGCTTTGCAATTTTTTTATTGCATTCATTTTGTATTATCCATACAAAAAAAAGTAAGTTGTGAATAGTGCATTCAATAACCCTATCCTTTATATTTTTTATAAATATAAAATAAAAAAGAAAAAGTTTTATATCTTGTGGTTCAATTAGAGTTATGGCTACCTTGTTGTATAGTGTGCTTCATTTTACATTAGCCATTAAAATTACAATATAAAAGTGTATATTGTTGCCTGGTTGGATCTAGACCCCTCGAAACTCCAAATCTATCCTTATTGACATCCAAAAAAGTTGGATGTTGTTGGTGTTTCAACTGATTCCTAAATAACCTCTAAAGGTTAACCATGTCTTATGCCTCAAGGCTATTTGGTAGTTGGCCAACAAACAGGAAATTATTTAACAAAATAGATTTTCTCTACACTTAATGCTCTACAAAACCTAGGTGGGTTTCCTTTATGATATCATTTAAAGATTCTCAAACAACAAACAATGATATCTAGCAGATTACTCCTCATATATACATAACATGGATTATTAGAACAAAATACAACAATTTTTTGACATCCTTACAAATACTCAAACCCTGTATGAGATAAAACAAAAATTATCAATAATTTACAAGTGCACTTAGATTTTTGTCATTTTAAAAGTTTGTTCTAAGATTGATGAGTATTATCTTAACCTAATTGGTGCCTATCTAGGCTTATAGAGTCACAAAACCCTAAAAAGTTTTCTTCTTAGCAATTTAAACATATACTTTGATCATAGTTGTTGGGAGACGCATCTCCTACCCCCTAAGATGCGTCTCGAAGATTGGTACACATTCTGGTACCAGAGACGTCTCTATAAACGCCTCCAGGAGCATGGAAACTTGACATGTCATCTCCCAAGTCTCCTAACATCTCCCAGCGGAAATTTTGGCGTCTCCCATGAAATTTAAAAGCATAAAAAAATTATAACGTGAAAAAAATTATAATGTCATTATATTTTTTTATAAATTATTAATTTATTAATTTTTATTTATATTAAAAAAAGACGACGTCTCCAAGTACCCATCTCCTATTTTCAAAAAAATAGTTGTACAAGTACCGGTACCAGTCTCCCATACCAATACTAGTACCAGTCTCCTGGCAACTATGACTTTGATAGTCAATACCAACAAAAGACTTTCAATATGATTCTTCTTAATAATCCATTTGTTACAACAATATTTCCTATATTTTAATGAAAGCAAGTTAATCCATTCTTTCAACAAAAGCTATCAATAAAATACACAATGCAAGAAAATTGCAGAGAAGAACTCAATAATCCTTGATTATTTTATTCATGAAAATATTTGTGTACAAAGTTGGAGACAATGACATATTAAAAGCATCTATTCATATATGCTTTGATGAGAGATACATTGCTATTTCAGAAAAACTTACAAATTCTGAAATACAAAAAACCCTAACAACACTTTATAGACTAAAAGATTGGACTCAACATACAATTCCTAGACCCTTGAATATGATACAAGCTCCTTCATAAAAGGAAGAATGAGCACGTAGGCTTAAGGAGCAAATTGGGCCTTGTCCCTCTTGACAACAAAAATTTGTTACAAGCTGGATAGTTCAACAAACTAACAACAGAACAGATTCCTTTCTCAAAAGAGACAAAAGAGAACAATCCTTGAAGCCATTTAAAGAGATTAACTTGCTCGAACTGCTGATGAAGACAAAAATATAAAGTTCACACCTCTACAACTACTTGTAACCTCAAAGAAATTTGATGAAGACAAAATTGATGACCAAGTTGAGCTAGCAATCTGATTCATTCCTGACACTTTTCCACCCATGCAGTACACATCTCCTTTGATGGCCAATTGAAATCCAATATTTTGACTACTTTATTCAAAAAATATGTCCTTTAGAATTTTGACCAGCCGCCTCTCTTCATTGTGTTATTCGACTTAACAAATCACAGTTTTTATTGTAAATAGATTTTATAAGTAACAGTTCGTTCCTTTTCTTTAACCAAAATGTATTTGTTAAAGACTTCGAATCTGATGATCCTTTATCAGATTAGCACTGTCAGATTTTGATAGTGTCAAGTCTGAATGCTGAATGTTAATTTGATCATGTACATACCATGATTCTTACAATATCTGGGATCCACATCTACTTACATCATTTAGCTGTTCAAAGACATTTGTTTAAGCCTAACAAATCACCAATCAGAAAATAGTTCATCCTCTACGTATTTTGATCTGAATATATTATTTATTCAAATTGTAGATAAACCTTGAACTTTTACCTTAATCCGTATCTGATATTTATTCAATTTTCATTCGATTTAGATCATATCCATTCGATCTTTGCTTTGTACATGTTTTCGATCTGTAGAAGATATTAAGTTGAGTTTCAAATCTTTTGAAACTGTATTGCTCTATTTGTAGCACACTTTTTCTCTAATAGGATCGAACCTATGACAATTGAATGCTTTCCACATAAATTTATTTGATTTCAATAATCTGATCAAATGATGACTTCAACAACCTGCTTTATCAGTTTGATTAAACCAACACAGATATATTCTTTGCCTTGACCTTAATGACAATACTTGAAAAGTCTTCAAATCCTTCTATGTTTAATCTGAAGATTGTATTTATGACATAGATCTGTGTAATGATAGACCTTCAACTTGTCATCTGCAATATGATATCTTCAGACATGCCTTCGCAATATGTTATCTTTAGTCATGCTCATCTTGATATCAACTACTCTATCCTTTTCGTTTTGACATCAATGACAAAATTTCCAACATCTAGTTCATTATTTGCAAACATCGAAGCATACAAAGGAGGAAAAATATTACTAAAATCTGATTTCCACTTATCAAATGTTTTAATCTCTCCCTCTTTATCGAAGATTTTGGGCATCCATGCCCATTCCAACTCTTCATAATTTGTTCCTGAGTTGTGTTGTACCCATGATAAATTTTTGCTTCAATAAGGCAAAACGCTGAAAATGAGCTAAATCATGCAAAATTGTTGTCAAAAATCCGTTTTAGGTCAAACAAAACATAGGCTTTTTGTGGGTTTATGTCAAGGAAGATACGTGCAAAATTCTTAAAATTTGAAAATTACGGTTTCAAACCCTTGTTTTTAGGAAAGCCCCTAAAAATAGGACCTTTCCAGAATTAGTTGAAAATGATTTTGATAGGATAAATTGGCTTTACGATCACACTGGTCAAGTCAAAATCAAAAAAAAGTTTGTTTTACTCTGGTGGGTCTATTTTCATTTTTTAGGAGAAAAGCTAGGACCTCCGCAACCATTAATGGCAGATGGCAATTACCAAGTTTCAAAATCTAAGCCTCAAAAGCTTCAATGAAGAATCCATGACGAAAAACATTTGAAAAGATGCTTCATGACGGAGGGGATTTTCAAAGGTTGAAAATGCTGACAATTTTCTAAGTTTGGAAGATGCACACCTTGCTACCAAAAAGTTGCTACACAATCAATGCCTTGGTGAATTTTTCAAGCACCCGTACACGCAACATGGTGAAAGCAGTTGCTACAATCAACGCATCTGCATCGTCGACAACAGTGATCAAGCCATTCGAGCTACAACGGTAAACACGAAGCACGAAGAGGTGAAGATCTTAAAGGAAATGATGAAGCTGCAATCAAAAGAGCCCCTGCTAACCAAGGGCACCCATGAGTTCATGAGGTCAAAGGCAATCATCAAGTCTTGCCAAGACAGTCATCTCCTTCGTAATTTTGTTGGTTATCCAACGCATCATCAAGCAAGTTCACATGATTCATCGATCACCGACAAACGGAAGCAAAGACAGGAGATGTTTCATCAAAGGACTTGTTGTGACTTATTTCACACATCACCCCATTGTAAACGGGGACCCTCGTCGGTTTGCTCTTAGGGTTTAGCGTTGAGTGGCAATTTCATAATCTTTGTTGCTCTGGGAATTTCATGTCAAAGTCTGGAGTCATCACCCGAGCTAGGTTGAGAATTTGAGCGTGAAACTAAACATGAACATCATAGAAGTGCTTAGAAGACCCGGTAGACGAGGATCGCCTGTGCTTTCGCTCAATTCTGACACTTCCTATTTTTTAGGGATTCTACTTTCTTGCTTTTTGCTTTTTTCATTTTTGGCATTTCTAGACCAATCTAGAATTTACTAGTTTTAGAAAGTTGCTTTTTTGCTTTTTCTATTTTTAGTAAGTTTCTATTTTTAGAAAGTGCTAGGTCTTACTGGGAGCGGAGTCAAAAGTTTCCACTTTTAGAATCAAAAAGCAAGCAAAAATCTTAAAAATCAGAAAAATCATTTGAAAAGCAAGGAAAAGCGCATGCAAAGATGAGAAAAGCAAGGAAAAGCACATGCAAAATCTAGTAAATCAATTGAAAAATCACACCTTCAAGGAAGAAAAATCAACGAAAAATCAAGTAAAAAGCAAGAAAATTACGGTGAAATTCGCCTAAGTCTGGAGAGGTGCGCCCCATAAAGAAATCCAGTTAAATCTTGGAAAAATCCAATTAAAATTCGTCCATTTGAAAAGTCTTGCTAAAATTCATCCATTTGAAAAGTCTTGCTAAAATTCGCACAAGTTGAAAGAAATCCAATTGGATGATTCAAAATTCCCGTTGGCAAATGATGAAAATTGGCTAAGGCAAATAAAAATTTGAATTGGGACTTCAAGAATTCCAAGATAAAGTTAAAATCCACTTGAAAGGATAAAAATTCCAGTTGAAAGTCGAATTTCCAAGGAGAGAATCGAAATTTTTTCTTAGGCAAAGAATTACCTTGGTAAAAGGAGAAAATCCAGTTGCAAAGTGGATAAGTCCACTTAAAGGTCGAATTTTCTAAAGGCAAAGAGGAAATAAAATAACTTAAGTTTTTATTTAAAAATTAAAAAACTTAGCAAGCAAGCAAGAAGGGACGCCTTGAGCCAGTATTGGCATGGTGTGATGGTTTATAGGTGGCATTGTTGTTCTTGCCACCAAGGTTCAAAGCTCGTTGGGGTGGTATTGTTGAAAGGTTGTATTCCGGTTCATAGCTCCGGTCAAATGCGTTTACCCCTTGAATAAAAAAAAAAGAAGGGACGCCTTGAAAAATCATAAGGAAGATAAGATCGCTTTTTGTGTTTTAAAACAAAGCAACCAATCAGAGAAGAGGTCGACCCAAGCCAATAAGGAAACTTTTTATTATAAAAGAAGTGCTTGAGAGTTTATCTTTCATTATTCACAGGTCAAGTTTTCTCACAGGCAAACTTCTCTCAGCCAAAGGCGTCCTTCTTCTTTTCTTCTTGAGCTGCAAGTTACATTGATTCCAAAGCACAAGGTTGGATTTTTTTTCTTCTATTTCCAGATTTCTCAAGCAACTACAGAGTCATAGCTGGCAAATTTGAAGAAGGAAAAAGAATTTTTATCTTGGATTCACAAAAAACTTCAATTTTCAGCTTTAAAAGTCTAGTAAATTATTTAAAAAATTCTTTGAAAGTTCTTTTAAAAAAAAGATAAAGGCTGGTAAAATTCCATTTTATTAAAATTTATTCTCCAACCAGCCTAGGCAGTCGAGTTCTAGAATTTTTTAATTAATTTATTTAAATATTCTCCAGCCATAAAATCGCCTTCTTTGCAAATTGTGAAAATTTTCTAACTTCGAGCTTCGTACAGGCACAATGTCTACTTCAAAGAACGTAGGAGGTGGAGTTAGAAAAATCCAAGTGAAAGAAGTTCTCAAGGAATTCTATCCAAAATCTCAACTGTTGTCAAAATGGAAGAAAGTAGCAGATACTAACTTCGAGCAATTCAATGCAATTCAGCCAAGAAAAGGATGTTTGGCACTCAACATGAAATGCCCACGCCTATTGCAACCAACATGGTTAAATGCGGACTTCATCAGGCAACAGGATTTCCACCTGCAGTTCAGTGCAATGAGCTAATGGTTGAGTGCGCCATACAATCCACAGACAAGATCCATTAAGGCATCTAACGGGATCACTTTGGCATACTTCATAGAAGATTCAGTCAAAGAGGTGTTTGGTATTCCGCGTCGTCACAAAATGTTGAACAGGACCCGAGAGGAATCACAAACCATGTTTGATCAGGCCAGAGAATCTTGTATGGACATAGTTAATTCCAACTGCATTAAGGAACCGAAGAGGCATCGTTCTAAGCTACCTAAGAGATTGATTTGCACGGATTTTAAAGAAGAATACAGTGACATGATCCACATGCTAAACAGGATTATGGGTACTTCTCAGGGGGCTTTCTTCGAGGTATGGATGTTTTCATACGTAGAGGAGGTTATATTAGGAATGGAAACAATAAATTGGGCAAAATTAATAAGTGATAACATTGATTTCCAGTTAAGAAACATGGAGAAAACCAAGACCTTCTATATGAGTTCCTACATAGTTTACATCCTGGCCCGGTTTACCAAGTATAAAGGATTGATTTGCAAAGGGGAAGTTGGACTTTGAAATAACCAATTCAAAGCATATGATTGTTACCCACAGCTACAGTTGCATTATAAGGACAATTATAAGATAACCAATGACGCCTTCCTCATGTATATCACTCGATTGCTTCAAAGAGGAATTTAGAAAAGGTTGTCTAAAGAGGCTATGGTGTTGCTTGATAAATTCGGATCTTGGTTCATCCAGTTTCCGACCTTTACATACATAAGAGTTTATGGATTCCCAGATGCTCCGTATAAACTCCCTCGGTATCCAACGGACAAGATTATTATGCTTGAAGTTGCAAGGCAGTTGGCACACGTGGATTCCATTCAAGGGAAAAAGAACAAACAAGGAGTAGATTTTCCTGTTGCAATTGGTAAAATGCTAGAAGTCTGCCCCTCATTACAATCAGCCAAGGCAGCAAAGTTAGAGTTACAATTTTATAAGTTTGGCACTTATAAACCGAGGTCTGATTATGATCCATATTTGAGAGTTCCCAAGAAGAGGTCCCTTCATGTTATGCAGATTGAAGACTATTGGTCCAACTTGGTGGACAAATATGGAGTCAGGAAGAAGATGTGGTCTAATATTCCAGTAGACCTTGTGAAAAAGTGTGACTTATTCCCCGTTCCTAACAAGGTAAAAGACAATGGAGAATACGTCATCCTCAATTTGAATAGGAAAAGAACAAACCTATCTTGTTGCCCAACTGGACACAACCTGAGTTGACTGATTTGGATGTAATGATGAAGGAAATTTTAGCATACTCTAGGGAATGGGTGGATAATCAGATCAGCAGATTAAGAAAAGAAGGAATCTCCCTTACCTATGTCACGCTGAGCAATGAAGAAAGTCAAGGAGAAGCAGTTGGAGAAGGTCCTGATGAACTTCCATGTCCAAGCAAGAGGAAGGCAATGATTGAAGATCTTCAAACAAAGGAAAAGGAAGCAGCTAGTAAAGAGTTGGAAAGTAAGAAGCAAAAGGGTAAGTGAAATTCCATCATCTTCAAGTACGTTATCTATCAAAGTAGTAGAAGGGGTATCCATTGCTGAGATCGAACCAAACCATGAACAAGAGGTTGAATTTCAAGAGTTAGAACAGTTGGATTTTCTTCAAGAGCAAACCTTCACTAAGTGTTTGGAAGGAGATGATTGTCATGTCCCCTTCCAGTTGACATCTCTCAGAGCTGATGATTAGCCTATTATGCAACCCTCGTAGGCTGATAGGATGGATAGAGGGTCTTGATGGAGCTTGGCTTGGCTTCGACTGTCAGAATTTTACCAGTTGGCTTTCGTTCAGGCTCATTCGGACACCATTTGCCTGAGTTGCTATTTTTAGCAGTATTTGGCACTCAGCGAGGCACCCCTGCTATTTTTAGCAGTATCGTTTGATCATGTGCAGAATCATTCACTCTTTCGCCAGCTTCAGACGGTTCGTGAATCGGACGTTTCTTGAGGGAGATATTAATATTTAATTGATTAATTAAATATTAATTATTTGGAGTATATATTATAAAGTTATAATATTTTAATATTATAACTTAAGTGAATGTCAAAGGGGGTCGACCATCATTGTAAAGGGGACCGTTTTTAATTAATCTTTTAATTAAAAGGTGGCGTCCAACTTAGGAAGAATTAAAAGATGAAATACAATTTTATTTTAATGATTGCCTTTTTTGGGGAAAATCACACTTTTCAAAGAATATAAGGCTTTGCCTTGGGATTCGAGCCATTATGATGTTGAATATTGAATTTTTGAGCAAGTCTTCTTCCGAAGAACGAAGCCTAGGGTTTTTGTTGTCACAGGCATTGGAGAACGAGCCATCTTCAGTGTTGCGATTCAGAGGCTGTGAAATACCAGCTGATCTATTGCTTTCAGAGAGATTTCTTCATTCAGAAGTGATCATAGAACATTCACAGTTGATTCATCTTCAGGGTTTTCAGAGTGATATTCCTCCAGCACGGATTCTTCAATCAATGTGCCTATTTCATTGAGATCTGGCAATTTAAGGGAGGGCCGTACTTTTATTTGTTTGGTTGCTGCTGTACAAAAGTCGTACCATATGCGCTGCAGGCCGTACCTTCATCATAAAGGCCGTACTTTTTGTTCAGAGCAAATCGCCTTCCATTTTGATCATCTGGCTTCAACCCAGTTGGCGCCTACTCCTCTGGATTATTCTTCTGGCATTTGACGGAGGGAGAAAGGATTATTTATCACAGCCGTACCAGTTCAAGGTCATTTACAGCTTGCTGCAATAACAGGTTCTCATCCAATAAAATGTTGTTTTTTTTCATTCATCTGTTATCAGATCTATTGTAAATCGCTCTAGTAGATTAATATATTGATATCCATCATTAGATCTCAGATTTTCTATCAATACTGGCATTGTATTATTTTATTTGAATTTTACATCAAATTCTTGCAAAAATCGCAACTTTCTTTATTCATGCAAAAACCACAAAAAAACCAAAATACACTCAAAACAATCAAAAACAGTCAGATTCAGAAGTTAGCGGAAACAAGGGTTTCTACAATGATACGCTAATGATTGAAGGCATGGGAGATACTGAGATCCTTGAAAACAATGAGGAGCTGGGAGATGAAATAATTTCTACCTTGAAAGCGATTGATGATAATATTCAATTGAAAGATGGGATGAAATTATCCTCTATCCCAGCTTGGTTGACTGAAAGTTTGATGAAGAAGTCTAAACCACTAGATGAAGTTCAACCAGTTGAAAGCATGCAGGACTTCTTAGAGAGGATTGGCAAAGCTAAAACGCCAAAGAAGCCTAAAAAGTATTCCAACTAGATGAAATTCAACCAGTTGAAAGCATGCAGGACTTCTAAGAGAGGATTGGCAAAGCTAAAACACCAAATAAGCCTAAAAAGTATTCTCAGATTATCAGAAATGATGCAGGATCCAGGGTTTTACAAGTTGCAATCCCAAAAGTTGACAAGCCTAGAGATCAGATTACTCCTATGGACTATGATGTTACAACGTTGGACATAGCGCCAACCACGATAGAGCAAGATTTCCATGAGTTAGCAAACACTTCCAAGGCCATCAAGGAGAAGTTTGACAAAACAGAGGAGAAGGAAAGACTAGAGTTGGAAAATTTGAGGCTAATAGAGTTCATTCAACAAATAACAGCCCTTTTGCGCCAAGAAGGTGAAGCTTTTATCCCACCATCATCCCTTCCTCTGGAATCCGTTGACACTCTTGAAGCTATGAGGATCACAAGCCAGGCAACTAGGAGTTGGATTAACAATATCTCAAAACAGATGGAGCAATTCTTGGAGAAATGTGCTCAGACTTATGACAGATCAGCCTTGCTTATGACTGAAATTGGCCAGATTGAAGACAATTGGGAAGACTTCCAGTACATAAATGACAAAGTAATACCTCGTTTGAAGGTTTTAAAGGAAGTATCCCTACAAATATTGATCCAAGAAGGTGTTATTGAGGAAGGAGCCTCATATGATTTCAGCAAATGGTATCATTCCTTGTTAGCTAAGAGGAAAATATATGATGGAATGAAAGAGGAGTGTGCTGTTATACAGAATTCTCTTGGGAAAATACAGTTTAAAATCCTCACCTCTCTTGACGGATTAACAAGGCAGGAGCATCATGATACAACCGGCTTGGATTTGGAAGGATTGAAGAAAAGTGTGATGAATATTTACTTCAAGGAAATGCAGATTATCACAGAAAATCAGCTTGATGACATGTCTTCTCTTTTGACCTTTATGGATAGCTTTCAGAAACAAGAAGGCAGATGGGAAAATACTTTCACTCAATGCCTTGAAACCTTGGACATAATGGGAGTGCAGCTGGATTCTATGCCAAACATATCAATGGAGAAGCTTGATTTGGTGTTAACAAAATTTCTTGCATTTGCAGCCAGGGAGCAGGCCAAGGGTAATTGCATTTTATATTCCCATTTGCTCGAGTAATTTGCAAGGTGTCATTATTGTCCACACTCCGAGTGGCTCGTCCTACTTGTGCCATGTGTCCATGAAGTTGGTTATGCTTTTTAGGGTTAGGCTTTCTTGAATTAATCTTGGCCATTGATCTCAAATCAATCTAGGTCGTTGCTTTGCACTTGGGGTGCCTATATAAACCCCACTCATTTCATTCATTCGGAGAGACTTGTAAAATTGTTGCTACTAGTGCTATTCAAATAATGATTGGATTCATAGTTGAGCATTTGTTATTTTGAGAGCTTGCATGGTTTCATCTTTCTTCAATAAAGTAAATTAGTTTCAACAATTTTTTAGATGAATGAAAGATTGATAGTGTTGAAAATAGTGAAATTAGTTCATACCTTTTTCAATTGAATGATTTTCAATTTGATGTGCAAGGTTAGTCTGAACTTTGAAACTGTTTAACTTGAATTCTATTACCTATATGCATTGTTTGAATTGATGGTGGTATTGTGTAATAGGACATCGTTCGTAAATCCCATTGAAGATTGTGCCATCTTTGTCTAGTTGTAGTCATTGTGCTTGGCAAAGCAAAGATTGGTTTCAATTTCACTATCCAACATTTGTCTTTTAAGTTCATATGAGTAGTTTAGCATAAGTCTAGCTTCTAAACCCTCATCCCTTTTCCTTTTTTTTAAAATTGAAAATCCCAAAAAAAATAAAAGAGCATTCAACGTCAAATCAATCTAAATCCCTACTTTTGAGTAATTTGTTGTCCAAGGTCCCTTTGTGATACCAGCATATCACATCATCCATTGAGCTTGTCCATCCCCCCAACTTACGAAACATTGGAATTACCGTATGACCTTTCTAGCAATCTTAGCATACGAGGTAGTTTTTCAAGAGAGGATAGAGCGTCTTTGGACTCTTTATTCTAGAGTGTTCGGTGTGTCATAAAACACGCATCAACAGGACTACAGTCACATCAAGGCAAAAGCGCCCCTGCAGGCCAAGGGCGCCCTCCATTTTGAGTCACCTGATGAACTCTTCAACAACTGCTTTCTACAAGGCATCTGCTCAGCATCCTTTCAACTTCGTGATCAATCCAATTGCAGGTTCACAAGACCTGTCAAGCATTCGCAAACAAAGATCAAGCAAAAAACACCAAAGGTGAAGGCGAGATGAAAGACGCGAAAAATTGACCGAGTGTTAAGGAAACTGCACCTTCCTAGAAATAGTTGCCCAACTTTTTGGGCAATCAGATGCAATTTGTAAGCTCAGTGACTTCCAAGATGACCTTCTCTGTTTTGATCAATCTCAACAATGACACTGTCAACGAAGACAACAGATAAAACAAACATCTGACGATGATGATCAAACTGGGACCATTCGTGAAAGTTTGCAAACTGAAAATAACAAGTCAAAAGGTCAAAGGCGCCCCTGAAGGCCAAGGGCGCCCAAGCTTTTGAAGTACCTAAATCAACTTTCAGGATTCGCGGAGCCGATCATCCTTTCAGAGACTGAACTGGTTATCCATCCCATGTTTCAGCAAGATCACCGGACTCATCAGTCATAGGTAATCTCAGATCAGAGCACAAAGGGTCAAATTGGAGGAATTGAAGAACACTCAAGAAATTGACTAAGTCTAGTGAAAAATGCACCTTCTTGGGGAAAGGCGCCCAAGAATCAGAGGCATCAGACTTAGGTTTTGAGCTTTGCAGCTCCCAAGCACACTTCATCAGAGTCGGTCCATCTCAACAATGGATCTATCAGCAACACCTCAAGATCAACTGAGCAACCAGAGTCAAGGATCGAACGAAGGCATTTCATCACAGAAAAATAACGAAAAAGCGTTCAACTCCTCAAAGGGACGCCTACAATCAGTAAGACTCAATTGACTGAAGTTAGGATATTTTGAAGGCTTTTCATGTCTAAACCGTTCCCAAATTGATGGAAATCAGGGTTGTGAACTCCAAATCAGGCTAATAGACTCCTCCATCATGTGTTGGAGCCCAAACTTGATTGATTCAACATTAAACACTATGTATCAAGTCTAGGATTCATTATTCATTATCTCTTTTTGCAGGTTGGAGCTCAAGAACGAATATTTTTCTCTCAAAACATCATTTGAAGATCTGACAAAGGGCTTTTTCGACGTTTTTCATATTTTCAAAGAATTAGTTGCACAGAGGGACATCATATCAGAGTTTGCATCTCTAGGCATGATTTTCTTGAAGGATCAGAAAGGCAGTTTATAACTTCCAAACTTCTTCCCCTCTTTTTCTTCTATTCTTGTCTTAGATCTTCTTGCATGTCCAAGTAAACTGAGGCTTTTCACAGATCTGGTCTTTTGGGTAAGACCAGCATAGCATATTCAGCAAAACCCATGTGCCAAATTCTCTCAAAAAAAGTAGCCCTGCTACCCCCTATTTTTTAGGGTTTCAGGAAAAGTGACTTTTTGGATTTTCTGATGTTCTGGGTTCACTTAGAAGATTAATTCCATTTAAACCCACGTCTCAAAAATTTTCATAAAAATTACCCCTTGGCAAGGCTATTTTTAACTGCTACAAAAAAAGTTGTCTGAACATATCTGTGTTTATAGTCAACAGTTGATTTTTTCATAATACAGTACTCTCAAGTTGAAATCATGACCAAAATTGTCCTACTTCATGACTTTTTGAAAACACTCAACACGAACATGCATCAAGTGAAGCCCGTAGTCAAGTTGGACACTTTGGAAGGCTTAAATGACATCACCATTCAATGGATAGCGAAAATGCGGAAGGTAGTCATTCCAAACACAAAGCTGCCACCGGTTACTACCACACTACCTTCCACACTTCATGTCAACAAGGCTAGATAACGCAACTGCAAAGAAGATAGAATATCAAGAGCAGATTGCGAGTGGCAAAGAGATGTTGCAGCGACACGTTATCATTCGGCGAAGCATTAATTGTCCAAAGACAGAAGAAGTCAATGACTGGCTAGAGGAATTGTTGACAAGAGGTGATGAGGTGTAAAACACTTAGTTAGGACGTCCTACCCCTCCAAAATAGCATTTATGACAAACAGGAGTTAACTTGATTCCTCTTTCCAAGTTAACTAACTGTCCCACCAATCATGCATGTCTATTTCCACTAATTATAGATGTCTATTCTAGATCTCCACCAATTGTGGATCTCTATTTTGAAGGCACTTTTGTATTTGGAGTTCACTGTTAGTTTAGTTTCAGTCATAGCAGCATAAATCGTTTGGGGAAAAAATCGGCAAACCAAAAAATCAGGATTTTTTGAAAAATCGTGAAAAAATCGGGAAAAAATCGGATTTGAAAAAAAATGTAAAGGAATGTAGAATAATAGACAAAACCTATGTTTTCTAAAAACTCAAGGTCATTTCCATAGCATAGAGATATAGAGAGCAAATAAAACAGAGATTTTAAATAGAAAATAGATATTTTTTGTATATATTCATATCGCTGATTACATTGCATTGCACAAAATATACTTCATTTTAATAAATAACAGTAAAAAACAGTGTTCCACGGGCCTGGGGGACGGGGAAACGCGTTTCGGAGACGGGGGGACAAAGGGCCTAAGTTTGGGGACGGCGGGGAGACGGCGGGGGGACGGCAGCGGCGGGGTGGTGGGGTGGTGGTGCTGATATAGTTATAAATATACTTATAGTACTTGAAAAACTAGTTTTGAAAGGATGTATAACAGTATAACAGTATAAGAATTACATTTCAAATGAAACTATAGGAAATTACTCAAATTACTAATTAGTAAAATTATAACATAGCAAAATTTGAAATACTAAATCTACATACAAAGATATCTTGAATGTTAATTGCTAAATAAAAATTGACAAATGAAATTGTTTTTGTAAAATTGAAGGTAACTAGTGGAGAGTACCTAGAAAATCAAATGAATTCAATGGGAGTTTGTGGGCAATGCCCCTAATGGGTTTGAGGGTTAGCGCCCCCAGCGGGGGTCAAGGGGCAGCGCCCCTTGCGGGGGTCTGGGGGCAGCGCCCCTTGCGGGGTCCCGGGGCAGCGCCCTGGGCGCGCCCCCTGTCACGATACAGGGCAGGGTCGAGGGGCGGAGCCCCCGCCGCCAAGCCCAAATTAAGACCTCCAAAACCACACAAACCTTCATGGTGTACATCATTTTGCATACTAAAAAACAAAGTTCATTTTAATCTGATTAAATATTATATTTATTATTTAATATTATTAATATTTTAATCTGATTAAATATTATATTTATTATTTAATATGATTTAATATTTTAATCTGATTAAATATTATATTTATTATTTAATATTATTAATATTTTAATATGATTTAATATTTTAATGAGTAATATTTTAATATGATTAAATATTATATTTAATATATTTAATATTATTAATTTATTAAATGTAAAATTGTAAATATTTACAGAAGAAAAAAAAATAACAGTTTGAAATGGTCGCCTACCTGGTCTGGTCGCGTCTTCACCATCTGGGCGCGTCTTCACAGTCGGCGGCAAATAAGGCGTTCAGATCTCGGAGCCAAACCTTCAGTCGCAGCAGTTCGCGTGTCGAAGTCGCAGGGCATGAAGAAAATCAATTGGCGACGCATTTTTATGCAAAAAATCACGTTTTTTAGGGTTTTTTTTTCGCGTTTTTTAGAGTTCGCGATTTTCTCACGTTTTTTTCCCGATTTTTTCGCGATTTAAACGCGATTTTCAACGATTTTTAGTGCGGTCAACAGAACCGAAAAAATCGCGATTTATAGGGTGAAAAAATCGGGAACACCGACGATTTTTTAAAAATCGCGATTTCTGCAATTTTTTGCAGATTTATGCTTCTATGGTTTCAGTTAACTGAAATAGATTTCCAGTTAACTGTTAGCTTACCTACTTTAAAACATAGGAATAAATCTTGCAGATTGGCAAGAACTCATTGTTAACTCAAGGAGATTTTAGGGTTGCCTACTCCTTTGAGCTTCTATAAACAAGAGCCTTTACTCATTATTTTGGAACCTTTATTTACTACACAAAATTGTTGCGCCATTGTGCCAACAAGCTTGCAAGTCTACATTTGTTCACTCTTGGATGAGAGTTCTTTGGTTTGATAAGCAATTGTGTATGATTTTGTACCTTTGTTGTCCCAAATCTTTGTAATTCGTTGAAAAAGTTTGAAGAAATAAATCAAAAAAAAACATGCAATTTGATCCAAAGTTTCAAGTTCTATCAACGTCTTGTTCTTATAATCTATTGTTTCAATCTACCCATTGGACAAGTGTCGTCACCTCCTTGGGAATTTTGATGTTGATGATTATCGTTTGATGTTGTGTAATAATTTGTATTTCAGCCTACACTTTGGACAAGTGTCGTCACCTCTTCGGGAATCCTGATTTCCAATTTATCGTCCTTTGTTGTTTCTAGTAAGTTGCATCCCAGCCTATACCTCGGACAGGGGTTCCTCCACCTTGGCAATCCTGAGATTCAGCTTACCGTAAGAGTGTTTGCTTGCATAAGACCTTATTCCAGTGTAGATCTGAGAGTTCAGAGCCCTGGGCGCATTCTAAGAGACGGTCAGCCCAAATGATCCAACCATCCCATTCCCACTCCTATATTCTCTTGCTCTGTTTATCTAGAGGAGACAGGATAGATTAAAAGTTAGCCTAGTTGTAGTTAAGATTTCCAGAAACTAGAGAAAACTGTAGCTGCAACGCATTGTGTTTATGTACCCTCATGTCCTGCCCGCTGAGTAAAAAGATAGGAACATTAGTCCATTTTACTTTTACGCAAACTGTTGTACCCCAAATTAAAAATTTTGCTACACTTAGGCATTTTGCAGAAATGGTTGAAAGTCTTGTCAAAATCATCAAAAAAGGTCAAAATTGGGAATTTGTATGTCTTGCATGAGGGTCAAAAACTCAAAATTTTCAAAATCTAACGATCTGGGTCTACGTAGAGTGACCGAATCTACAAAACCCAGATCTCAGTTTTTCGACCCTACTTTTTAGGAAATTTTCTATTTTTAGAAACTTTCTAAAAATAGAACTTTTTTTGGGTTTTTTTGGGTTTCGAAATGGGTTTTTTTGGGTTTCTTTCGAAACAAATGCTAGCAAAATTTTCTAAAAATCTTGGCTATTAGGGTTCATACTAATTTTGATTGGTCAAAAATACTTCCTCATCAGGTTGGTGTAGTTAGAATCATCAAAAGATCAATTTTGCCCTAGTGGGTCTATTCTGCTTTTTCAGGAGCTCCAAGGCCATTAATGGAGGTCATTCAACTACCAGATGTCAGATTCAAACATTCAAGCACTGAACAGAAGATGAAAATGATGAACGTGCACGCAGAACGAAGAAGGGAGAATGGCAGTTGAAGAATCTTGAAAACTAAGAAAAAATGGTTTAAGTTTGGAAGCTTCAGGTGCCCCAGCTCAGTCTAGGCACCCAAGCACTCATGCCTTGGAAAAAATTTCATCTCCAACAAGGGAGGCAAAGGCAAGCACGAGGAACAAAGGAAGAACTAAAAATTGCAAAATAAAAAACCAAGTCTGCCAACCATGGGCGCCCCAAAAGGAGATAGGCGCCCAACTTTTCAAGAGATCAAATGATGAAATTAGGGTTTGTGCTCCCAGACAATGTTGCTCAAAATCTTCTCAACTTCGCAATGAGTCCATCAGTGCAGTCATCCGATCAATTAGTCATCCAAAATTCGAGATCAAACAGAGAGGTCTCAACCAAGAAGCAGAATGCAAATCATGAAATCATCAAAAAATATTCTAACTCTGGAGAACTTGGGCGCCCCAAAGAAAGATAGGCGCCTAGGGTTTTGGAGGCCCAATGTAATGTCCCCTTCTCATCAGTGATCAACTCAGTAGCTCATTAGCTTATTCTGGAGGCCCGTAGGCTTTATTGAGGTGAAATTAGGGTTTCCTTTGATTGGAGGTTTTTCGACATTTCTCAGAATTTACTATTTTTAGTAAATTCTATTTTTGGCAATGTTTTAGTTGTCAGCACTTCAGTAAGTCATTTTCAGTTGGAGCAGTTGTTTGGTTTTGATCTTTTGGCTTTTAAAAGCATTATTTGGTGAAATAATTCATTCACAAGGCATACAAAGATTCTTTACCTCCACCATATGCTATCACCTTGCCTCTCAAAGGATCTTGGTGAACATTCTTGGCGTTGAGTGTATTCAATTTGCTTATCATTGTCGAAGCTAACACTAAAAGATTGGCATAGTGTTGGTTTGTGTTGTGAGAATTCAAAGAAAAAATTGGTAGGCATATTTCACCCAAATCTAGTAGTTAGGGTTTGCAAATATGCTCAATCTCTTCAGAATTCTCCCAGCTTTGCAATGAATATCTTCGCATGATCATCGGATTCGTCAGCAGCTAGCAAACTCAGAATGAACAAAAGGCATAACATGAGGTCTCAAGCTTCGAGGTTGAAAACTGAAGAAAAATGGCTAAGGCTGGAGATCTTGGGCGCCCCAGAAGGAGATAGGTTCCCAAGCTTTTGGGGCATCAAATGGACAAATTTGCAATTGAAGTCCCCAGCATGACTTCCCCAATCTTGATCAGGCTTTCCAATGCAATCGTCAACAAGTCCATCAGAGCTAACAAGCATCAAATATCACCAATTGATCAAAGGGGTAAAACCATGAAAAATATCATAAGTCAAAAGCAAGGTGAGAATCACAGAAAAATAAACTAACTTTGAGGGAGTTGAGCACCCCAGCTAGCCAGGGGTGCCCAAGATTTTGACCCCCAAGATTTAGCTTTCAAGAGATGAAGCCTCCAGAGAACCCCCGTTACCTTCAAGCTATCCAGAAAATTTGAAAGTAAGTCAATCAAATCATTCTAACTCCCAAAATCGCAAATTCATCAGAAGATCAAGGGAAGCAAGCAAGAAGATGAAAAATATGAAAAAATGACTATCTTTGGTGATCATGGGCGCCCCAACTAGCCAGGGGTGCCCAAACATTTGAAGGCTCGAAATCAATTTTTAGGGTTTGGCATCTCCAGAACAATCATCTCAAATTCAGTCAAACTACGCAACGAAGCGGTCATCCAGATCATCAGACCTCCTGAGCTCCCGGAGTTGTAGATTAATCTAAAGGGTAAAAAAACAGTGATAAGAGTTGAAGAACGTAAAAATGGCTAACTCTGGAAGAGTTGGGCACCCTAAGTAGCCATGGGCGCCCAACATTTTGAGGGGTCAAATGAAGTTTTTACAGTGTTCCACGGAGTTTCCTGACGGGGACGCGTTCCCTGTCCGGGACACGTCTCGGGGACGGGGGGACAATGGGACTAAGTTTGGGGACGGCGAGGGGACGACAGCTGGGGGGTGGTGCTGATATACATATGGTACTTGAATAACTAGTTATAAAAAGATGTTTAAGAATAACATTTCAAATTAAACTTTGGCAAATTAGTAAAATTGCAAATACTAACATTTTAATTACTTGAATACTATTCCTAAACGACTAAAAGTAAATAAAATATTAAAATTTGACAAATGAAATTGACGAATTTGAGATTTCTATTATATGAATATCGAAAATATGACATGTACATCATAATATCATATCATAAAGATGATTACAATAAGTAGAATGATACATTGATATCAAAATAAGTACAAAATGCAAAACTGTAGTGAAGGGAGGCCTCTAATCATCCCTAAACTTACTCTTTCACTCACTCTTCTCACTGGTTTTCCTCTTCTTCACCTAGCTATTGCAAAACATCAAATGGCATATGTGAGCAAAAAAATGAAGAATGAGAGTGTTTTGTTTAGCTTACGACTTTTAGAAGGGTACCACAAGCCTTTAAGGTTCGGCCCAAGGCTCACATTCTAAGAAAATTAAAAGAAATTTTTAAAAAAATTGTTTTTTTGGACATCCCACCGCGGGGGACACCTGGGTGTCTCCGAGACGCTTGAGGGACGGTTAGAAGTCCCCAAGACGTCTCGGGGACGGCCAGGAGTCCCCGCCGTTTCCTCGGAGTTTCCCAAGTCCTGACAACAGTGGGGGGACGATGGGGGGGCGTTTCTCAGCCGTCCCCAAGTCTCCAAAACGTCCGAGACGGGGGGACGGCTGAAATTTGGGGGGGACGCGTCCCTGTGGAACACTGAGTTTATATGAAAAGTTGTCTCCAAATAAACTTCGCTAGATTCGCTCAAGCTCCGCGATGGATCATTCTACCAGATCATGGATTCACCGAGTGTCCTGGAATCAAGGATCAAATTGAGGTTAAAAATCAAGCAAAAGTTGAAAATGGTGAAAATTTGTTTAAGTCTGCCAAGCAAAAGCACCCCAATCCAAGAGAGGCGCCCAAGAATCCATGCCTTAGTCAAATTTTCAAATTTCATCCTCCAACATTCCAAATAGTGTCCACATTCAACGAACCTACTCAGGATAGGCTTCAAAAGTTTTAAAGCAAAAAGAAAGCACATTTTCTCAAACCTCAACTTATTTAAGACATCTTTGCCTTCCATTCATTCACTTTTTGCAGGTTAGCATCAAGAGCAAGAAGATTTTCCCTTTTCTCCCAACGAAGATTTGAAGACCCAAACGACATGCTTTTTCGTGATCCAAACCTCTAGGGCGTTGCTTTTTCAAAACAGCCACTCAGCTTTTTCCGTTTCTGATCACATGGGTCTCTCTGCTTTTTCATCCTCTTGAACATTGGGAATTTTTTCCCTCTTCTAGAAACTGCATTTTCAGGAGAAATTTAGCTTTTTTAGTTTTTGAGCATCTGGGTTTCTCCGAAACATGATTCTCTACAAAACCCAGGTCCCAATTTTTTTTGGAGAAATTGTGCAGAAAGTTGGAAAGATTCTTGGCAAGAGGATGAGTTTTGGCAAGCATGGAGCCTTTTGTGGGCATAATAAAAGGAATAAAAGGCAGCCGCCTCTTTATAAAGTACTTACCTTTTATTTCAAAGTTTGAAAGCCAGCTTTAAGAAAAAGCTGTGCCTAAATTGGCAGCCCGAAAGTCAGCAGGAGATGATAAAAAGTCACAGTCAAAGATCAAGTGTGGTCCAGTCAGCAGAGGAAAACAAATCAAGTTAAGTCCAATCAGCATCCAGGCAGAGGGTGACGCCAGCATTTGAAAGTCAGAAACTATAAAACCAAAATTGAAAAATCACTGCCAAAGACAAAGCCGTGGCCAGAGTAGAAACAACATCAGCAAAGTCCAAAATGAAAATAAAAGACAATGAAAAGCGTGGCCAAGTTGTTATAGGTGCACATTGTTGATATAGGAATACACCAAAGGGTGTTAGTCATTAGACACAACTTGTCACAGCAAGGTTTATTTATGATTACCTATACTAGTACTAGAATGTATATAAAATTATGCATTTAAAAACTAAAACCAATCTAGTCTACTTCAGTATTGATTGTAACTTCACCTTCATTTGAATATTCAAAGAGATCTCTAAGGATAAAGGATAACAAGAAAAGGTCGCTAAATAATTTCCTTACCTTCAATCAGTAACATAGGAGAGCCATCTTTCTGGTTCAATACCATATCAATATTTGCAAAAGTTGCTCCATTACAAGCCTGTGCCACATAAAGTATATCATATATACATCTTAAAGTAATATGTCACTATCTAAACTTCAAAGTTTAAAAGGCAACTGTCAAAGCAACCACCTCATCCAATGCATTGTCCAGGAGCTCTGCAAAAGCTGTAACAGCAGGAGACAAAATAATAGCATTAGAATAAATACAACAGTTGCCCAGTAATGATCAAAAAACACTTAATCTGGAAACAAGAAATGCTTGGAGGATATTTCATATTAATGTACTAGCATAAATTTTTCAACTGCAACAAGACTTAGAGAAAATCCAGGTACATGAATATTTTAAGAATATCACACCTCCTAAAGCCCATTTGTGACTAGTAGCATTTGAGTGCAAAAATTTAGGGTGAACTCGAACATGATCAATGCCACCTGGAAATAAAAACAACAAAACATGCTCAAGAATACTATTGTGAGATAAACCTCATGTATATGTTCATAAAGCAATAGAATCAACGCAAAAATATGAATATACAGTTCCATAAAATTTTCTCTATGTCCATCTCATTATTGGAGACTGTGTCTTTGAGCCTAAGCCACGTCAGCTTTGTGCATCACTTCATAAAATGCAATATAAACAAGAAAATACACATAAAATTACTAAGGAATCCTCATTAACATTCGATTAAATCACAAAGACTTTTGAATGAAATATGCTTCTTTCCAATAAATATAAATGTCAAGCATTATAAATATTATACCAACATCTGATGTCATTTTTTTATTAGAAATGATACGGTCACTATTGATTATTCACATTGTTCCCCTGTCCAACACTTTGCTATATCCATATCAAACAAAACATTTGAACTACTTTCGTCTTTTTTGTCATCAAATTAATCATTGTTTGTGTATCAATCTAGGTCAATTGTGGTAATCCAAGTCAGTTCACAAGATCATCTTGTCATGGTCTATGTGATTCAACTAATGCTTTTGCCAGATGATGATGATTGCCACAAGTCCAGTACAAAGCATATGATAATGTAAATATCAAAGCAGCAAAAGAGTAGAGAATGACAGAATAGATTGGAGCAGTTCTAAGAGCAGATTAGCAGCATACAAGGGCATTTAGGAACACGGAAAAATGGTGTTAAGTGCAGAGATTTTCTGCCTAGCGGCGAAAGGATGGCTAAATCACTATAGATGCTCACCAAGAATGGTTTTGTTAAAGGTTCCGCCCAAAGATAAATGCAGCTAGAGTAAACCAAAACTGATCCTAAATCTGATAAAGTGGTGACATTGGCATAAGTGTAGACAAACTCCACCTTGCATGACCAAGATGGTTAAGCTACTTCAAATTTCTGCCCAAATCTGCAAAATGTGGCAGTAAGTGAACATATTCCACCTCACTTAAGCTGGGCACACTTCAATGATGATTCAACCCATAGTTCACAAACTCAAGCTCTGCAAAACCAAAATTTCCAACTTGGCAACTTAAAAATTACTTCAATTTCTTTAAAAAACACATATTTCATGCAAAATACATTTACAAAATGTATCAATTGAGTTATTTAAATATCGAGGAAGTGTTTTATATTATATTTGAATACAAATAGAGTAAAAAATTGCATCATGAAGTAATGGAGTCCCTCATAATGAGTCTAGTTACAAGTTATGAATTTATGATGATTGTCTTCGAAAATCATCATCATAAATTACAGATCTAAGCAAGTAACAAATTACAAGATTTTACAATTTCCTCTTCCTTTTTCTAATGAAAAATTGGGGAAAGGGTCTAATACTCACACAGCTGCTGCTCCTTGCTCAACCCACCTTGGTACTAGATGGCAGTGACTCCTCCTCTGCCTCATGTTAGACATCACCTACAATGATTTCCTTCAATCCAAACTCTTATGCCTCTGCTGCATATAAACCCTCCATAACATGCCTCTCAAAATCAACATATGACATAAGGATCTCCTCATCTTGTGTAGCCCATTCATTGTAGGGATCATATCATCCAAGTCTACAAGATCCTATATAAATGTGTCTACCTTTCTTTTGCTAAGCCAAAGATTGTATTGCAGTTATTTGTGTAAATGGACTGAAACAAACTCCAATTGTACTCACATTCAAAAGAGCTACAAGGTGGAAATGAAATTTGGAAAACTAGCTTTTGAAGATTTCGGGTTTTCCATCCCAATCTTTCCACCAAAAACCTACAAATAAGATACCCAAAAGTTTGTACATAAGAAATATTAATAATTATCATTTGTATCTTGTAAGATATAGTAAAGACTCCAAATTTTGTTAACTAGTGTTTGGATGGATCTTCCTCAAATAGCTAACATCAAGGAAAAGAACCTCCCAACTTGCTTATAATTTTGTAACTTTGAAAGAATGAGGTCCCTCACCTCAATCTCAGGTGTCATCCTTTCAATGCACGTTGAGAGGCCCTCCATAACCTCCCCATTAAGATCTATGATGCTATCGGAAAACTTGGGTTTAAGGTAGTAATCCACTACATGAATGGTTTGGTGGAGTTAATTGTTTCACCTCCAATCAATGATCTCCCTAATGGGATCAAATTTGTCTCTATCCCCCCTATAATAGTTTTGGATGGCCTCTTTGACCTTATTCATGGCCTCATAAATGTATCTCATTAGATTTTGATAATTATTCACTGAGTGCAAAACCCTCACCAAAGGCTCCCAAACCTACAAGTATGTAATGAGCCTCTCTAATATTTTTATTTTTTGTAATATGTATATTTTTGTACTTTTTTATTATGCAATACCGAAGTAAATATGAAATAAAAGACAGCTTCTAAAATTATCAAATATTATTATTATAATGGAAAGATAAAAAACCCAAAAATATTGATACCAATACTAAAAATATCCTTAATATTCAAAATATTTTAAATAACAATAAATTACACTAGAGCTATAGATACAAGTCAAGCAAATATCTCCCTTTCCTGAGTTTGGTCATAGAGCCACTCATGAAGGATAATACCACAGCAATAAACTGAAGACCCAAAGCATAAATATGATGCAATCGCCTCTTCACGCGGTACAATAGTCAAAATCTTGCAATAATAATTTGTACCTCCCTCCTTGTCTTTGTACGGTGAACCAACAAATATTATTTGCAAAGTAATAACTCATCTCCCTTTTGAAAATGTACGGCAACCAAGCACACAATAGAATTAATTTTGTAAGGTGAGCAGATATCTTCAATAAGGTATAAAGCCCCCAAATTTTGATATGACCAACATTCACAATAGATATATGGCAATGTAAAGTGTTATGGATAAGCCAAAAATAGTATCACCAAAACAATATTAAAATATTTGCCACGTAATACCGAATAAAATATATTACTCTGAGATTTCCCAATATCTAATATTAACTATAAAATCCTCGAACTCACTGGAATCTTCAATCACCAAATTGAAGCTAAAATAACTACAAGCTTTCAACACAAATGCGATCTCCCTAAGTATAATCACCACAAGTGGACAAAAGGATTTTTGTTTTCTAATCTGCAATGGAAACTGAGAGGGTTTTCGTGTTCCAGATTTCTACACCAAAGGGTTTTCATCCTTAGGCATGGCAACGAAAAAAATGGTCAAGCTCTGAAATAGAGTTTGATAACAATAAAAACGAATACTCTTTTTAATTCCCAACTCTTCTTTTATATTCACCTTTTAATTTGAGTTTTCTTTTCCCACCTAATACTTTCTCCAAAGGTGTTCAAAAACAATCCCATGAAATATTTCATTAGGCCCAATTAAATAAAATAATAATAATACATAAGCCATCTGTAGAAACCCTAGTTTCCCCTTGTTCCTGAATCTGATGTTTTTTTGTTTGTTTTTTTGCGTTTTTGAGTGTTTTTGAGGTTTTTGTGCAATAAATGAAAATTGCGATTTTTGAAAGAAATACAGAAGAAATTCAAATAAAATAATATATCTCTGGAAACGATAGATTTTGTTGCTAATAAGGATGCCTAGCAATTTATTGATCTTCAGAGACAGTTACAATAATGATTCACTAACATGCAATACAAAAAGCAATGATATTTATGAAAACCTGGTTTTCTTCCTTACTGCAATAATGACTGCTGGTGAAGGTACGGCTGCAATAAATTCTTCTCTCTCCTTCCTTCTGATGATCCCGAAAGGTGCCAGGAAGATAGACGCCCCAACTGGAGAAGATAAACTGAAGGAATTGAAGGCGATTTGCTTGCTCTGAAAAATACGCCTCTTTTTGAAGAAGTACGGCCAGGTACAAATGGTACGGCCTGAGTACAGCAGCAGCAATAAATAAAAAGGTACGGCCTCCTCTGAAACCTCTGGATATGTAGAATATATGCGCCTGGATTGCAAGATGACTTCTGGATAAAGAAACTCTCTGAAACCCTGAAGTTTAAATAACTCTGAAGCTCTGTAATTTCTTCTGGATGAAGAAATCTCTCAACTGGCAATAGATCAGGTGATATCTCACACCCTCTGAACTGCTTTCAATGGAGATGGCTCGTTCCCCAATGAATTTGAGACCGAAACCCTAAAGCTTCCGTTCTCTGACGAAGTCTTGATCAATTTTCAATTCACAAATCACATAATGCCTCGAATCCCAAGGCAAATGCACTATATCCCTCAAAAGTGTGAATTCCACAATAATAGGGAATTTTAAAATAGTTCGAACTTTTACCTTTTAATTCTTCAATAGTCTCAGCTCAAATATTAAATTATAAATTTAATCTTCAAATGGCCCCTTTCTGATGATGGGCGACCCCTTTAACAAAATCACTTAAGTTATAATTAAATATTATAACTTTATATTACAATCTCCAAACAATTAATATTTAATTAATTCAATTAAATATTAATTTCTCTCTCATTACTCATTCGATGCCTGATCCGTCTGAAGCTGACGATCACTGAAGTGATTCTGAACACCAACAATCCATACTGCTAAAAATAGCAGGGGTCCCACGCTGACTGCCAATAACTGCTAAAAATAGCAACTAATGCAAGAAGTGTCCGAACGAGCCCGAACGAAAGCCAACTGATCAAAACTGCCAATCTAGAGCTGAGCCAACTCCAACTAGACCCTCTATACAATCCATCAGCCTACAAGGGTCGCATGATAGGCTAATCCTGTGCTCCGAGAGATGTCAACCAGAAGGGGACATGACACCATCCTTACAATATTATAAAATAAAGTTACTAGGACAACTTAAAGTATTATTATTACATTATTTCCCTAATTTTACCCCTTAGCCTATGAGACATAAAAAATAGGCTACGAGTCTCCCAAATATTTTAATTTTGAAAAGGGGGCATAACAAAGTACTAACAAATTAAAATTATAAACTTACAATAAAAATAAAACTTTTAAAAATTGAAACTAAGAGATTCAATTTGAAATTTAGATTGAAGTTTGAAAATACCTTGACAATCTCTACAACTCTTTACAAAGACATATCAAAAATTGTCTTTTCAATCCTCTTTTCATCAACCATCTTTGAATATGTTTTGTCTAGCCATGGTTGACTCACAAACATCTACTTCAACAAATTCAATAAACTAGTTGTAATGTCCCCATTTCTGGGTTCTTTTGCATTGCAGTTGGCTTTGACCTTCTCCGTGTGTATCAACCTTATCAGAGGAGTTATTTGATGTTATCAATGAGCTCTATTAGATTAAAATTTAGATATTTATTTTAATGGTCAATAATGTATTTTATTAGTTTAGTTTCTTTCCATTCTTTTGTTCTACTTTGTTTCTTTATAGAAACTTTCGACTTCTGTAATTTTAGAAACTTCTTGTAAATTATCTATAAAGAGATTTCATCTCTTTCATTTTCAATATATCAAAAAATTACCATTTACATGGTATCAAAGCAGGAAACGTTTTTTTTAACTTTTCTCCAATGCCATTTCAGTTCTTCGAGGTCCTATCGCTTAAGGAAGAAAATTGTGAATTTTCTATAGGAGAAATTGAGGGTTTATCTAGAAGAAGAAATTGCATCTTGCAAAAATCGTGACTTCTTTCTTCTTCAAAATCGTGGTTTTCTCCTTTTTCTTCAAAAGAAATTGCGATTTATGTTCAAACCACATCGTTTCTCTTTTCTCTACTTCTTGGCGTGCATTTTCTCTATGTTCTTCATGATTTTCGTAGACGGGTTTCTGGCGTAAAGTTTGATTCGTCTTCTGGCCGCATGCGAAGGGTTTTCAGGTCGCGTTTTTTGGCAACAGATTTTTCTCTTGGTTCATGCGACTTTTCTCTGCATTTTTTGGGCAACATCTTTTAAAGATTATCGCACCCTTGTTTCTGATTCCCACAACCATTTTTGGTCTCTTAAAATCACGATTTTTTGAGAAACTCATCCTCTTCTACACGCATTTTTTAAAGTCATGATTTTCTGTTCTATGCAAATTACGATTTTTTGCTAAAGCCGTGAGACCTTGAAAATTTTGTGGGTTTTGCTTCTCCCTAACGTTAGTTTTTTCTGCGACCTAGGGTTTGTTGCTATCAAAAATCATGTTCCTTCAATTCTATGGAATTTTCAACGATTTTTCTAATAAAAATCATTATTTTTTGCTCTCATATCTGAGCATATCTAAGATTGTGGGTGTTGTTTTTCTATCAGAAGGCGTCATCTTTATCTGAGCACATTGTTCTTGTGTGTGCATGCATCTTCTTGACACTCGTGAGCATCTACCTTGCGTGAAGACGTGTCTGGCTGTGGTGTGATTTGCACCAATTCTTGGTATTTGTGTTGGATTTGACCTAAGGTTTTGAACCTTCTATTTTGTCAAAACGTGTCTATTAAAATGGCCTCTTTATCTCACATCATGTTGGAGGGCAGTCAAAAGTTCAATGGCCGCAACTACAACACCTAGAAGCAGCGCATGATGACAATTTTTTAATATCGCTACCTTGACCAGATTGTTCTGGGCAACACTACACATCCTACAACGGCTAGTAAAGATCAAGAAAAATTTGATGAGCAAAATCGAGAAGCTATGATGCTTATTAAATTGTCGATTATTGATGACCAGTTGCCTCAAGTGTTGTCTAACAAACCAGCAACAAAAATTTGGGATCTTCTAAAAGATCTTCATGAAACATCCGACAAGAGTCGTGCATTCTTTCTGAAAAACATGGTTTCCATCATGATGGATGAGAAAACAACTTTGCAAACGCACTTGACAAAAATAAGGACATCTGTGATCAGCTAGAGGCTATTGGTTGGAAAATGGAGGAAGATATGGTAGTCATCACTCTGAAGAATCTGCTAAAATCTTATGAGCATCTTATTGAGACACTCAACATTACCTCAACAAATGTTGATTTGAAATTTTTAGATCTTAGCACCATACTTCTACAGCAGGATCGTGGGGAACAACAGTTCGATAGCGATGCTAGTTCATCCTCCACAAAGCAAGCATTTCCTACCAAGACATTTCAGAACAATAAGGGCAAGAATCATCCCTCTCAGCAAACCAATCAAGTGCAATCCCATGATTCTTCCAAGAAGAGAAATGTTCAATGCAACTATGTCATAAGTATGGTCACATGAAACACTTGGCTTCTGAACAAAACAAGCAAGGAGAGTCTAAGCCTAAAGCCCATGTTGCAGAGCACACTGAGCAGAAGGAGTCTGCATTCTATGCCTTTATGGCCAAGAGTCTTGCAGATCCTATTAAATCCTTTGCCTAGTATATTGATTCAAGTGCATCTCGACACTTCACTCATCGTCAGGATTGGTTCATTGAGTACACACCATTCAGAGATTCTATTATCTTTGGAGGAGGCAAGGAGTATACAGTTGTCGGAAAGGGCAATGTGCAAATTCATTCTAGAGGGAGAAATTTAATTTTTCTCGATGTGTACTTTGTACCTAGCATGGAGCTGAATTTACTTTCAATTAGTCAAATCATGACTAACTCTCCTCAACTAGATATTGTTTTCAGCATGCATACATGCAATATTGTTGATAGAGAGACTCGCACTACAATTGTTCAGAGACTTGAGGATCATGGTCTATACAGACTTGTTGATTCTGGTGATTCTCAAGAGCATGCTATGGCAGCCAGGAGTACTTCCATCAGCAGCCTTTGGCATCAACGTTATGGGCACTTGAATATGCAATATCTCTCTCAACTATCTTGAGATGATCCGGTTGGTGGTCTACCTACAATTCAGACTCAGAATCATGGAGTATGTGAGGCTTGTCAAGCTAGAAAGCAGCATTGGACTCCATTCTCAGATGATGACTCATGGCGAGCTTCCAAGGTATTTCAATTGGTTCACGTTGATTTATGTGGCCCAATGAACAATCTTTCAATTATTGGTTGCAGGTATTTTCTGTTATTTGTTGATCATTTTAGTAGAAGAATGTGGGTGTATTTTCTTAAAAACAAATCAAAGGTGTTTGGTATATTCAACAATTTAAGGCCTTGGTTGAGAAAGAGATAGGCTTTCCTATAGTCACTCTTAAGTCTGATAATGGGGGGAGTTTTGTTCTAATGACTTATCCAGTTTTTGTGTTGCACATGGCATTAAGCTCCAACTTACCACACCCTACACCCCTCAGCAGAAAGGTGTCATTGAACGTAGGAATCGCACCAAAACTGAAATGGCTCATTCTATGCTAGAGCATAGAAATGTTCCTAAGAAATACTGGGCTGAAGTAGTTTATACTACTGTTTATCTTCTAAACCGGTCTCCTACTCATGCGGTTAAGAAGATGACTCCTGAAGAAGCCTAGTTTGGATGCAAGCCTAAGGTCAGCCACTTGAAAGTTTTTCGCTCTACTACTCATGTGTGGATTCTAGATGCCAAGTGCACTAAGTTGGATTCTAAAAGCCAAAAACTAATGTTCATTGGTTACAGTGAGAATCATAAGGCATATAGGCTGATTGATGTAGATACAACTCGTCTCATCTTCAGTTGTGATGTTGTGGTTGATGAAACTATTGGGCCTTTCTTTTCGTCTTCTACTTCTATGAGCCTTGAGGATTAGTCTATGCAGGCTTCTGATTTGGGTGTTTGTCTTCCCCTAGCTCCACCTAACGGGAGGGATTTTGCAATTGTCCAGGCACCTCAGCAAAATATTCCACCACCTGTCCCTCTTCAACTTGTCATTGAAGTAAGACCTTTTGCGAAGTGGGGACTTGGCTTTATCGGTATGATCAACACACCTTCCTCTGCGCAGCACAAGTATATTTTGACCACAACCGACTATGGTACAAGGTGGTAGGAAGCTCAAGCTTTGAAATTCTGCACAACTAATACTGTAATTAAATTTTTAGAAGAAAACATTATCACTAGACTTGGTTGTCCTCATGCTCTGGTATGTGATAATGGTCCTACATTTTCTTCTTCAAAATTTTCTAACTGGGCATTTGAGTACGATATCACTTTAAAATTTTCGTCAAATTATTATCCCCAGGGTAATGGATTAGCAAAGTCCACGAACAAAAATTTGTTGAACGTTATCAAGACGCTGTTGGACAAGAATCCAAAGGACTGGCATGCACAGTTAAAATTAGCACTTTGGGCAAATAGAGTAAGAGTGAAAAGTTTGTTGGGGACATCGGCCTATCATCTAGTGTATGGACAAAACCCTGTGTTTCCAATACAATTGAGGATTCCAACTTTACAATTTATGCAAGAATGTTTGGTTCAAGAGGAAAGAGTTAAAACCAAATTGTCACAACTATTGCTTTTGGAAGAAAAAAGAGACCAAGCCTTGGAAAATTTTGCAAAACATCAAGGTGTTGTAAAGAGATGGTTCAATCGGCAAGCGAGAGTAAAAGCATTCAGAATTTCTGATTTAGTCATTTGTTGGGACAAAGCCCATGAACGAAGAGGAGACCATGACAAGCTTGACAACCTATGGATGGGTCCTTATCGAATTTCAGAAATTTGGGAGATAATGCATTTAGACTGAAGACATTAACTAGAGAAGATGTCCCATTGCCAGTCAATGGACAGTTTCTCAAGCATTATTTCCCATCTTAAGCTCCTAGTGAGTCCTACACTTGTACATAGGTTAGTTTTCTTTCCGATCACATCTTAGTTTAGTTTTTTTTTGTTTTGTTTTGGTCTTAGTTTAGTTTCCTTTGGTTTGGTTTGCTTTGGTTTAGTTGCTTTGCTTTCCTAGTTTAGCTTGGCTTAGTCCAAAATAAAGGGATCCGCATTTGCAAAAAAGTGATAATGTTTCAAGCACACACTAGTCTTATTCCACTAAATAATGTATGGATCATTCTTTTGATAAATATTTGTTAGGGATCTTGAAATCCGAGATTAAGTCTTTTTAGTTTCTGCTTAGGTTAGGATTTGTACTTGGCTAGAAAGGGAATCATCTATTGTGTCTTGACACTTAGTCTTGAAAATCACTATATTCTTACACATATGTAATCAATTGTTCTAAGTCGTTGTGTTCTTTTAGGAGAAATCGTGGCTGGTAAAAAATCTTAAGTCCTGCTTCAGCACCACTATGATTCTTAAACCCAAATCAGCTTCACTGCTTATGAGCCAATTGAAGAATATGAGAAAAGAGAAGCATGCCACCCCAAGATGGATGAATTGGAGATTTCGCCATACTCCTGGACCAAAATGGACCAGAAATCCACTTCAATGGTCTTGGGCTTGATCAAGGAGGACAGCCAGCCTCCAAGGCGAACTGAGGGATGGAATGGATCTAAAATCCTTCCATGCTCTTGCAATACAAGCACAACCACCCTTGAGATTGTGGTTTGCAAGCATTTCTAATGAATTCCTAATATGGTTGACTATAGGAATATGCCCTCGAATAATCATTAATGATGTTAACTTTAAGGTGTTTTGAATTCAAATATTAATGATGCTATGAACTATGGATCTAAATAATATGATGTTTTAGCTATGATGTATTGCTCTCAATATTATAATATTTTATGTATGAATTTGAATATTACCGTAAAGTTGATACTTGTTATTACTAATATCAGTTTTTAGTGATTATTATTGTTTTGCAGGCCCAAAATTAGGAATTTCCCAAAAGGGAACATTAAATAAAACCTTTCATTTAGGCAAAAAAAAAAATTGACATAAATCAGCAATCAAATGAAATATACCCAGCACAGTTGCATATTATAGTGAAAGAAAAATAGCACCCACTCTAAAATATACTTAACACAGTGGCTTAGAATATAATGAAAAAACATCCGCACAGAAATACAATCAACGCAGTTGCACAGATTAACAGAAGAACTCTAGGTAGAATACGATGTGCAAAGAAATTCAATACTAAAGCCGAATATATGTAGATAACCAAACAATTGATATCCCTCGGCAAGAGTTCGCAAATCATGCGATTTACAGCTATGCAAATTACATACACGAGGATGGCACGATATGATTCGTGCCCGAGTGACAGATATAGTTTAATGCCAAGTCAAAGCAGACCCCAGGCACAATCGAAGTGGATAGATCAATGTCGTGAATGGGTCTTGAGATCCAATAGGCTTCCCATGATCTCTTGAGGAAATACTACACAGCCCCAATTCTTGTCCGGTGAGGAATTGATAACTGCTTCTAAAGAAGTTGATACAATTGCTCTCTCAGATGGATATTGATCTCAAAGTATCACCTAGCCCAGTGCTATGTTGGGATGTATGTCACGTGGCTAGAGCCTAATGTTCAGCCACGATTGGAACAATTACTAGTTCACCCAACAGTCCTCAAACTTATATCACGTGGACAAAGCAACAGACGTTTCCATGAACTGAGTTTCCAATCATCGGCCTGCAAGGAACAAACAGATCAGATATCCTGCAGAGAGTGAACCAAAATCAGAAACCATAGGTAAGGTTGTCGTCTCACCTAGAAGGTGACCGAGAAGAGATTGGCATCCCTACTGATCAAACCAACTATGATTTCCGATTCCAATGTTTGTCGATTCGCATGAAAACTTATAATTTATAGGTATCAATGGTGCCTTCCCAAATGGTTAGGCCAACAGAAGACTAAATTTAAATATTATTTAATAATAATTAAAATTTATCATTTATTAAATATTAAAATTCAAATTTTGGTGTTCACAAACACTGTTCCCGCCAAGACAAATTTGGGGCTGACTCAAGAAGCAAGGACATCACAATCCTCCCTACCTGGATGTTGCTTGCCCTCAAGCAACTTCAAATTTGAGTGCTCAAAAATCTCAACTCCTTCCCATGTGGTGTCATTGATTGGAAGGTTTTTCCATTTCACCAAGTACTCCGGAATGACTTTGTTTCACAGCCTTTTCTCCCTCACATCCAACACTATCTTAGGCTCCAGTATCAACTTGACCTCATCATCAAGAGGAGGCAGCTCTACTAAAGGTGCAATCTGTTGTCTGAGTGCCCTTTTTAGGCATGATACATGAAAAATGTTATGAATCCTACTGCCCTATGGTAATGAAATATCCCCTACCCGTGTAGACGATATTTCACTTAATATGACATATTTCCGAATATTCTATTGTCTTCATAAAAACAAGATAGTCTTTGACTGTCAATGATACTTTCAAGTTGCTATGCCAAGATAAATGTTTGCCAGACCTTCAGAACTTAAACTTACAATTCGAGCAAAGAAAGCAACTCAATGGTGACAAACAATCACTCACTAAGAAATGCAACTTAGACATTCATAATTCGGACTTACATTATTAATCAGACCTAAACAACATTTATATTGAATACCTCCAACTTGGTAACATACAACATCTCCTATTCTAGAAATTACTCAAGACAATTGAAAGGAATAATCATAGCAAGATCCTGTATAATTCACAACGGAAACTAAAACTGCATTAAGACAAATTGATATCACAGCGTTTAGCAAAACATTTTATCTATCCAAATCTTATCTTTATAATTATTCTCTGACCTAGAAATACATGTTGGAATAATGGAATTGATGACTTCCTTGCACGCTGATGAGAAATAGGAACCACGACCCTTAGAAAGTTTAATATTTGTAGTGTAGATAATCACCTTTGCAACTGGACGATTCCTTATCAAATAATTGTTGATTAACTAATCATTATGTCTTCCTCAAATGGTATGAACTAATGTGCCAAAAGAGACGGCTCCTTAGAGAGAGTCAGCGCAAGCTTAATATTGACCAAAGCATCGAATGATGCTTTGTCTTCATTCAAAAACCTTGTTGAAGACCGCGAACTCATGAAGCGGCTCCTTTATACGTTTCTTATTTCATTTGGCGGCTATGCTATCTTGTCTCATCTGAATTGAAGAATTATCGATGTTTTAATATTAGTCACTCCTCCAAAAGCAATATCGATGTTTCTTGTATAATTCAGGCCCCCGATACCACGATTCCCATATCGGCCAATTGCTGATTATTTGAAAGTCACGGTATGAGGCAATTAGAACGGCAGATTATATACGACTTCCTAAATGGTGCGACTTATTATAGGAGGCTGGAGATATCGGGCTAACAAGCCAACACCCAATATGTCTATCGCTTTTACTACACAGCTTCTTTTTGTCTTATCTGAGATATTAATCGCCTTTCTAGATTTGCTATCAGGGTCTTCAGATGATGTAGCAAACACATAACCAACTCAATCTTTGTCAGGTTTGTCTAGTAGCAACAGCTTTATGGAATCGCCCTCTTGTATAGTCTCCACAAATTGTCATTATCCGACATTTCCTCTTTTAATTCTGAAATTACTCTAGTCTAGCAATATCGTCTAAATCTGGAAATTTCATCTTCGGAGAAGACTCGCGAAATTTCCAAATTTGCTCTCCACAGCAAATGTCCTTGAAGATCCAAATCTGAAACCAATAAGCTCAATGTGAATTCTGTCACGAACCCACTCCCGAAAAGAGCTAGGTTTTTGTCCTCAGAGATATACTTGAATCAAAGATTCAAGCCTTTGCATATTGCAATGAGAAATAATAACTCAACAATGGATGCCCAAATGCTTTGCCCTCAACTCCTTTTAAAGGTTCCAA